>VNJQ01005840.1:40501-187881 GCA_008042515.1 Drosophila truncata | reverse complement strand
AAGAAACAGCTGACTTTAAGCGCTCCGTGCGAGAAAGTGGCGCCACCTATGAAGATTTTGATTGTGACACGTTGATGGTCACTCTATTTCCAATCAATCCTTACCAAAATCAATTGATTTGTTTAACTTTTAAAAAATGGATTTTGGCCAACCAAAGTGGTCGGCTGGACCATAGCACTACGGGGCTTTTGACCACTTTTTGTGGCATTTAATCAAAAAATAAAAGTTCTCTAATTTAAAAAAAATTAGTCGGAATGTATTAACAGAACATCAAACTGTTATGCCTCATACTCAAAATATTAATACTTAACAGCATATGTTAGCTTAACAGCTGTAAAGTCAGATGTTGCATCCCAAAGAACGTGCGCTAATTTTGCAATTTTTTATCGGTGATCTTTGAAATTAAATAATTCGTGTAAAACACCATTTTTAAAGAAACAAATTAATGGGCACTAATTTCACAGATTTGTACTACATGTTAAATGTATTAATTGATCAAATTGTGCGAGTCTGCACTAACATTTTGTCATTTTAAAAATGCACCTTTAGCTAAATTTTTAGGAACAAATTTCAACTTTGGGAAGAGTTTTGAAATAGAAGTCCGCATTAGTCTTCAATGCGACCAAGTGTATGTTGTAGCGTTGTCAATTCTGAGCAAAATGCTGTTTGTCTTATTGTGCACTTTTCCGCACTATTGGTGCAATTTGAATTTTCCTCACTGTCTCCATGGCCGATTTGTATGGCATTTGTATGAGAAAAACACTGAAACCCGGTATTTTAGTTCGGTTATTTCTAAGGAAAGCGTTATCCGATTTAATTCAAAATTGCAATATCGTGTTAAAAGAGGAACAAATTTCAGCTCCTAAAATTTCAATAATTTATCTTTAGTTTTACCCGATCGTTCCTATGGGAGCTATAGGATATAGTTTCCTGATCCGAACGATTTTCATACCAAATGTGCCTAGGGACAAATAATGACGATTGGTAAAGTTTCGTGTCGATATCTCCGAGTTATTACTTAATGCCACAAAAAGTGGCCAAAAACCCCATAGTGCATAGTGCGCTGCTGCTGTGTGGGGCAAACTAAGCGTAACTCATAAATATGCCTAGAAATATGCTGCAATATTTTTGTAGCAGCCGCTCGCACAGACAATTCGCACTACTTTTCTCATTACAAATTGGATTTTGCAGTCACATTTTGCTTATTAGGTTCGAAATCCATGCAAATATCTTTCTTTGCAGTAGTTTCAGCCCAAAACAGAACTGCATATCCTTTGTGCTGTTACGTTTTCAGGAAACACTGAACGAAATTGAAAGGGGCTTTGCAAGAGGTTTTTAGAAATTATACAAATCTCCCAATTATTTATTTATTAGTAGACAATATTGACATCACTTTCATTATCTCTTTGTAAACTTTGATGTGTATAAAACAAAATAATATAATAGATTTAATAATATAAAATAATATATAAGATAATAAAATAGGTTTTGAAAATAAAGAGGTATCTATTTGCCATACTAAGTATAGTATCTGAACTATCTTCCTGTTATCAATTTGAGATAAACTGCTTTAGATCCGATTGAAGGATCAACTGAAATCACTTCCTAATGTTCATTTTAGACTGTAAACCAATCACTTAAATCAATTTAAAATCAAACTGATGGAGCCATCAAAGATACTAATAAAGTCTTTAAAATAATTTAATATCAAGCTGAGGGTGTAACATCTACTTACTTATATATAAATATTAATATATATTTCTCGCAGTCGAACTTGCTGTGTCGTGGGGGGAACGGCCTTGGTGGCATCTTATTACTATTGCCCACAGATAACTGTAGATGCCGGCAAACTTACAAACAAATAAAAACAACAGGCAGCACAATAGTATAGAGAGGCGGCGGGTGCCAAGTTTATTGTGTAAATATAATTCAGTTTTCTTTTCTCTTTGGCCGCTTTTCCAGCCTCCGTCTATGCCTTTCCCTGTCTTTCTTTCCCTCTATCTCTTTCTGTCTCTCGCTTGCAAATTAGCTGTGTGCAACGTGATAATGCCATTTCTGTAAATTTCGCCAGCTTACAAAGTGCGCTGGAGAACTTTATTGTCTGCAAAAGTCTAGATTATGTAATCATGCCTGTGTTGCAGCTCGGCAGATGGGAAAATTGGTGCAGGCTCAGAGCAGCTTAATACAAAATACAGCATAAACCGTTTTGAAACCATTTTCCGAGCAATTTGAAGGCCTACATAAAAATATTTATCCATTAAATGTATTTATCATAGAAATTAGATAACAAATATGTATATGATTTTTATATTAAAGAGTAGAGTATACGGAAGAAACTATATAGTTGAATAATAGTAATATATAGTCAAAATTGAAATATATTTATTAACGTTTGACTTAAGCAGAAATCAACTTTGACAGAGACGAATTCCTTGCTTGCCTAGCGACCCTGACTATATGGACCACGAACATATTTATTTCCAGTGTACTTCACTCCAAAAAAAACCTAAAATTAATTACATTAACCTTAATATTTTGAAAAGGGCAACTTATATACTCACTTTTTTCTCTTCGCAGCAAACCTGAGTTCTACCTGAACACCTATAAAAACTGATTGACCTTATGTCTCGTGGACAATACGGCGGTGGAACACATTGATATATTTTATTGTTCGGGCAACGCGGCCTTACGGAATCACCGATTCCTAGAAAAGCTACGATCACATAAAGAAATGCCCAAATCGATGACATCTTACTCTTGAAATTCCGTAGCTCAAATGGAAGCTCTTATATAGCTTACCGATGAATCGTAAAGTCGCGAGCCTTATCAGCTTTGAACCCAGAGTCAGGTCTGATTTACTGCGAAAAACTGAGATTAAACGGGAGTGTGCTGAGATGAGTCTCTTTGCGGTTTATTTGTTGTTTATAAATTGATGGATCGACAAACATAAATGTATTGAATTCAACCAATGATCATCAGCAAACAGAAACAGATTAAGATTAAAAATTTACATTATAATGCAGTTTTTGGTCTTCGGCGGCACCTTGCCTGGAAGCAAGTCGGCAGTGTTGTTGTCAGGAGTCGCAGCTGGTGGTGTATTCTGAACGTTGGTCCTCTGAATTCTAGTTGGCGTCGTCACCGTAAGTACTGGTTGATCTCCCTGGCCCTGATTAGCTGTAGACCCTCCATTGGGTCCATACTGATTGAATTGATCCACGTTAAGAATAAGGAGACCAACCGGACGATCGTTCGAATTCAATTGCAATACTTGGTATGAACCGGTTAGGGCCGGGGACGGGATCGTGGACGGGGACCGGACCGCGGACGGGGACCGGACCACGGACGAGGATGCGACCGAGGACGGGACCGCGGACGGGGCCGGGCCCGGGTTGGACACGTCGTTGAGTCTGGCAGCATGAGCCGAAGTAGAGGGTGCAATGGATAGAGCGCCCTCTGGAGAATATTGACGCTTTGGAGCAGGCGAGCTAACATCAGCTTCTGGTTTTGATTTTGGGGTCTCCGCCTTTGCCTTTGAAGAATTAGTCATTAGATTTATCGGAGGTTTTTCCTTAGCGCGCCCCTTGGAAGACACGGCAGCCCTAAAACCCTGGAAAATTGGAGAAATCGATTGTTTTCTGCCCATGTTTTCAGTCCTGTCAAAGCTCACCGAGTGGACTGGGCGACGTCCCATGATCTGATGAAAAGACCTCGGCACTCGTTGTGCCAAAGAAGTGTTGGATAGATCTCTAGGTCTGCGTGTCGTTCTTACCACTGTCACTGGCTGTGGCCGCTCCGAAGTAAATGGCGATGACACGGCATTCTCCATAATAGCTGTCGATACGGAAACCTCTTCATTTTGCAAATTTGTCCTGTGGGTGATACGACCCGGCGTAGAGGTAGCCATTGGCTGGGCACTGCTGATGGACGACGCTTCGACGGTAGGTGGAACACCGGTATCTTGTTTTTCATTATGAGCCCGCTTCATATTTCATTCTCTTTCTATTGATTCTCAGTTGCAAGTGAAAATTTTTTAGTTCTCCCTGTCAAAGCCTTAAACGAAGTGTCATGGCATACTTGATCTAAAAAAACACTGAGCTTTTTAGTTCCAGTTTCAGCCATTCCTTATTTAACATTATTTGAGAACATTTTCTAATTATAAGAAACGAAATATGAAATGAAAAATGATATTATGCTTTGGATTGTAATATCAAATATATTGTTATTTAGTTATAACTATATATGAATTTAATACAATATACAACAAATTAAGCAAGTCTAAATACCAGGAGAAAATCTAATAGCTGTATTGCATTTTTCTTGAACACAGCTTTGGGTTCGAAAAACGGAAGATATTAATTAAATTTAATGTCTGTCTGGAGGAGCGGCGACGGCTACTGCCACGCAAAAGAGCGCCGAGTAACGAGAACCCATGGAAATAACCGCTGCGAAAACTTTGCCAGCTGTATTGCATTACGCCTTTAATTTCATTACAGGCCCGGGGGGAAGCCTCTTGTACGTTGCCCCATAAAACCGAGCGAAACACTTGTAAAGTCTGCCGGGTAGCCACGGGGAGGTGGATACAGTCTCATGTTCCATGGCGCCACCTCCCACATTGCAGTATCCCGGCATGGCGTCCGCGTCCGATGTGGCTGTGGATCCGGGAAGCCAGCAGGATCGAGAGGCGCTCGACGGACTGGAGTTTATTATTTAATACTTTGAACGTCATGAGTTGAAATTAGCAGCCATAAATCAATGAAACGACCCGCACAAGTCCACAATTAGCCAAGGCGAGCGCGACAAACGCTTCGTGTTACATGAACTAGCTTACGGAGCTAATTAATTCTTATGTTCTCCCGCTAAGAAACAGTTTAGTGTTGCAAAGGATATTTTCGAGGATGAGTGCGGCATAAGGAATGCTGTCTTAAAGTTGCAAAACTGCTACTTCTTTTTACTTGGAGAAAGGACGAAAGTAAAGCCCCTAAACTTTAGGTGAGCGGTTAGCTCTTTTTTAAAGAGATGTTAGGGTCAAAGTCATTTTTAACACATTTAATAATTGATTTAAAATAGTTTATTCTGGTATTATTTCTCTCACAGTTAGTAGGCTTAGAATAATAATTTTATACAATAATTTTGCAGATTCTTTGAAATTCGCTTTCAAGTTTGTTATATGGTAGAATGCTATGAATATTATATTACTTACTTACTTACTTATTTTTACTTATCGTAGTATCTGCTGTCAACGAGGACTAATTATAAGTGTGTCCTAATAGGGTTACGAATACGAAACGAATGCGAATTTCAATTTTGCATTTGAGGGAACTTTCGGCGCAATTGCTTAACTAATTCCCATGGCCTTTTCAACGCGAATGAGTTAGGCAAACAGAATGCGGGCAACTTTCCTCGCAACATTCCACATTCGGTGGAATAGACAAGGCAAACAGCAGAGCCTGGGAAAACTTCGCAGGACAAGACGCAGCGCAAGGACACAAGGAAGGTGCTCCAAGGCTTGGGGTTCCAGGGATGTGTTTGCAGGGGTGTCCGGGGAGAGAGAAAGGACTACAACCGGCAGCATGTTGGAGCGTTCTGCGTGACGGTTACAGCATGGCAAACAAGAGGGGGGCACTAGTCGTAGTCGCACTGGTAAAGTTCCACAACTAATCCTGACTGATGTTGCGACAATATATACAAGCCGGCATCTGGATACACACTTTTATACAGTATACGAATATCTATATACCATACATATAGATGCGAGTGTGTATGGAGTGGCACAACACATGCTTCAGATGCTTCGCAGCTACGCCCCGCCGCCTTCCTTCTGGCTTGCAATTTGTGCCGAAGATTTATGCGTTAGCGCAAAAGTTGCATTTCAAATGGATTTATATTTATATAAAAAAATAAGGACATAATAACACTGGCAGGAGCAGCACTTTGGCAGAGGGTTCAAGGCGAATGCGTAGTACGTGAGACTCGCAGATCGTAATCAGCGAAAGGCTGAAGGAGGGGATTTATGAACAAATAACATTTAAAGAATAAGACTATCTAAAATCTAAGAATAAAAGAATTAGTTAATCTTCTAAGTTGCATAAATTTAGTTGAACATTAAAGCTTAGGTTTTTATTAAACCTTGAACTAATATTCATTAAGCCAAAAACTGTCCACGTAATCCATTTTGTGCCTGACATCTCGTTTGTTTTTTCTGGTATTCATTCCGCATTTATTTGACCTGCTAATTACCTTTTATTGTTTCAATAATAAAACTAATTTTTATTGTTTGCGTACGCCGATCGGACTGCCACTAAAAATGAGTATTTTAATTTTGGCGAGAATTATTACACGCTGAAGCTGAAATTTATTTAACGCTGACAGCCACAAAAATTATACCAATTGGCCGTATTAATTAGGCGTAAAACGGACCGTGCGACCTGGGACCATTAAGCAAATTAGTTAGTTAACCTTAATTCCAAGTAAACAATGAATATTATGTGCCTGGCTGATTGATAATTATCAATTTAATTGGATTTACTAATGTAGGAGGAAGGGCTGTAGCCGAGTTTACAGCTATAAATAAAACAAGGGTCCGGAAAACTTTCCAAAAATGATTGAATGTGTTTTCAAAGTCACAGCTGTGGCTACAAGTTCACCGCACTTTCCACATCCTTTTCCCGATATGCAAGTGTGTGTGTGTGTGTAGGCGAAAAAGTTCGAGTTCGAGTTTTGAGTAATTCAGCGACACAGTGAACACATTTTCCGCCCAGCCAACGAAATGACAAACTTTGTACTGGGGGACCTTAAGGTGGGTGTACTTCCGCCCCAACACAACATAGTTGTCGTCTCTGCATCTTTGCTTCTATTTTATTTGGCACCGAAAAAAGCTTTGTGCTAGGAATAACTTATAGAAAGGAAGTTTAAATAAAATAGACTTTAAAATTTAAATATATGTTTACAAAATCA
Organism: Drosophila truncata; assembly: GCA_008042515.1. Taxonomy (NCBI): domain Eukaryota; kingdom Metazoa; phylum Arthropoda; class Insecta; order Diptera; family Drosophilidae; genus Drosophila; species Drosophila truncata. The sequence goes on along the minus strand of VNJQ01005840.1, from coordinate 180,927 downwards.
TTTGGTTGCTTTCTTTTATATATAACAAGTAGTAAATAAATAGTTTTAAATATCAAAATATATTTAATTTTTTATCCAATTTCCCTCAGTGAACCTTTCTCTTTCACTCGAGTGTGCTCTCTAGTAGCTGGGGCTTAATTAAGTGCATAAACTTCTAAGCGAAAATACACGCGTGTCGTCCCTTTCTATCTGTGTTGCTACACCTTTCCGCCCACGCACTCCCACGGACCCATCATACACACATACATACGTACGTTCACAGTTTTATGCTTGGGTCCTTTCACTCCTTTTTGTCCCGTCATCAGTTGCTGCTCCTGTCGCCGGCTCCTTTGGGGTAAGTTTTCGGGGCCGACGTATAAATTTGAAACGCTTTACATTGTTTACGTAGTTTGCCATAGTTACAGTCGCAGTCCCCGAGTGCGCCTCTGTGTGTGCGTGCAGGACGAAGTCCTTTGCTAAAGTGTTGCAATTATATTGATTGAATTTTGTGGCAACATCGCCACACCATCGGCAGCATTAGGCATATGCCACCCAAGGGAGGCGTTCCATGTGGGCGTTCCTGGGGGCGTGGTAAACCCTTCATATCAGCGGCAATAACCCATTCACACCTTTCGGCATCTTGGGCTTAATTCTCACATCTCAGCGTGGCTCTTCTTCATAATGCACAGGGGGATTTGGCCAATTGACTCGAAATTCGACAGCAGGATATCACATTAATCAAGTAGGGCTTAGGGGCTTCAGTTAATAACCCAATTATATTAAGTTTGGGCCAAAAGTTTTAGACATTTTGGTAGAACAATGTCTCTTTGCTTCTCAGGATGCTGCAGACTGCCTTATTAATCATTTTGATACAATATTAAAACATTATTTTATTTAAATACTTAAATTTTAATATTTATTACCTCGCTTGGCTGAGTCTTGGTTGCATTCATAAGCCTCGTTTGCATCAAAAATATTTTTTATTCGCCATATCCTGTCAGCTTTTATGACATTACATGACGCGGTGTCAAAATTCAGCCAATAATTGGAATATGTGCTCGGTCTGAGGTATTTTTACAGATATTCTAATTAAAATTTGTAAGCATGTAAAGCTTGCTGTCACGATATTGCCAGCAGCAGCCAGTGGCTAAAATTGGATGCCAATGACAATCATAAAATACTATATACAAACCTACATGCAATATGTGAACAGAAGTGCTATCCTAATTTGCATACGCAGACTCTCGAGCCCACTTTAAATTTAATAAACAAATAAATTAACAGAATTTGCAACAAATCAGCGGCATATTTGGTTAATTTCCAAATATGTCAGCTAACGGGCTACACGACACCATATGCAAACTGCCAAAAGTCTCTAAAGGACTTTGTATAATAAAGTGATAAAATATTTATGCAAACATGAGAGTTCAAAATTGGACTAAGCGACATTTATCTTCTCTTTTTATTTAAGGGTATATTATATAAGATATCTAACCTGGATCTAGCTTTGTTATTATTTTTATTATTATTATTATTATTATCTCTTTAACTACCTATGCAATCCTTGCTTTATTTAAAGTTGAATCATAGAAACATATGCCATAACGGATGCATTATAAACCAGCAGGCGAATTATCCCACCTGCAAAACTCCACTTATCATAGTAAATGGCTTTTATGCTATTTTATTAAGTATCTTTTGAGGCCAATCTGATTAATTGTGCTCGGGATAAACAAATTAAACCATTCGAAACGAATATTAAATGCAACTTATTCGTTCGCTTTGTTTTTAACCGAATGGCGGGCATCTTTTGTATGAATTGCTCGTTGCTGGTTGTTGTTTATATGCTACAAAGTTAATGACAAGCCAATATTAACCGCTGGTCGCAGGGCATCAATTATTCATAGTTCGGATTGTGTTCGGGGCTAACTTGCAGCTCACCTGGCAGTGCTATTTGCATAGGCCGCGCATTTTGTGATTAACAGCTACCCAAATACAATTACGAAAGTCCTGATTGCATATGCATGTGAATGGACGGACAAGTGTGCTGTGCTGGGCAGTGCAGTGCCGTGCAGTTCAGTGTATGGCTCAATAATTACGTTGTATTTATTTGAAACAGTTTTCCGATAGTTGCCGCAGGTTACCACCACCCTCCCCACCACCGCCCCCTTGCAACATAATTATTGCAATTTATTTTGCTGCTAAAATCTGCGCAAACTATTTGCACAGCACACTTGCAGGATGCTTAGTATGATTTTCTGCAAATTGCACGAGTGCTCCTGAATTGGTATTCGCGTTACTTCATTATAGTTGCATCCAGTGCTGCCATTCAGCGATTCTATCAATCATACGGCATTGTCGATTTCAGTATGAATATTTTGTCGAGTTTGCAGTTTAATTTTATGGTTTGATTTGTTCAGTTTATGGATAATGCCTATTATGCTTTCGGTCAGTTCAATATTGCCAGGACGGGCTAATTAGTCGAATGACGGGTTTAAGCAGGCAGACCATTACCATTATAGTTTATGGTAGGGGATTAATCTGGAGGAACGTCATTGAAAAAGTCTGTTTTATGTATATCCTATCGATATGTTGAAAACCCTTAATAATCTCTAAAAAATGTCACTCTAAGCAGCTGTAGCTTAAAATTAAAGAAGAATTTAAATGAATTATAAATAGTATATTTAGACATTAGATATTTTTTAGCATTGAGGTCCAATTGGTAGCCAAGTTAACTGATGAGGGGTTCACAAACAACCTGCTTCTAACTATTACGATCTCAGGGTTCTCGCATAATGACCAGTTTCGATTTATGTATTTTAAATAAAGACAAAAATAAATAAATAATAAATATAAATAAGTTCATATAAAATTACTCTTTCTGGCTCTGTCGTCGTGTCTCCATGTCCACTTGCACTTATTACTATTTATTGGCTTATAAGTTCGACATAAATTAAGTCGATTGCAGACAGAGACACAGACAGGTTTAGGTCTAAGGAGCTTATAGTACGTAACTCCCTTGCGACAGAATTATAAGTATAACATAAGTAACATTGTTCGCCGACTAGCATGTGAGAAGCCAAGAAGAAGCAGCGGCCCAGAGCTCCATCAGACAACAGCGAAGCATCCAACAGAAATTTCGTGGATTTTTTTCCAATGAATTTTCCACTTTCGAGCTTAAGACTACCTGCCGTCCTGTTCGGGGACATACATTAAGCCGCTTGTGGCCAATTATTATCGCAGACCCCAATTAAATGTTGCCATTGTCCTTCGGCCAACGAAATCTCCACAAACTTTCGTTATTCAACTGTCGCGCCGGCCCAGTCTTAAACGTTTAATTAATTTTGAAATGAATGCGAAAGTTTCCGACTTTATCTTCGGGCAGGTGATACTTTAAAGAGATAGGGTCCCAGAAACTACGAGTAACTTTTTGGTTGAGTCTTAAGAAGACTTTGGATTACTTTGAGAGCGCGACAGAACTTTTCCCGACATAAATTCCAAAGTAAATTTTTTTTCACAACTAAACACTTTGGCCAGCGAACTTGCGTTTGAGCCGTTTAAAAAGGGTTTAAGCTTTGGCTTCGGCCTTTTAATTAGAAGGCAGTGGGAAATGGTCATAAAATATGTAGAATTCCAGGCTGACAGTGTTCATGGCTTTGGGGGTTGGAGGTTTCACTATTTCAAATATTCTCAGAGTTTGGCTAAATCTTAGAAGGTCACGAAAGACACAAAAATAATAATATAATTCAGGAAATGAGCATTCTTTAACTTTAAATTTATGTAAAAAATTAAAGAGCAAAAAAATATTTGTTCCAACTGATTAGAAAGAATTAGAATTTTTCTCCCCGTGTAGACTGCAGCTCCAAGCTCAATCCTTGTCAACCGATGTGAGTTGGTGTGCCAGCTGAAGCTCTTCGATCCGCTGCGGCTAGAAGGCCAGCGAAGCAAATTGTTTTTAATTAAAAGCAAACAATATCAATTCGTTCGACAGTTATCCGGTGATGGTGCCGACACAGCCGGCTGCTCCGGAGACGTCGGCCGGGACCGGGACCTGCCCGGTTGCACCGGTCGTCGGGGAAAGGATTAAGCGGAAGGCGAAACAAAATTATCAAGAGGCATCGCTTCGTGCAACTTTGACATGGCCTGTTCATTTGGATCTGAGAGCAAACATTTTGCCACCCGCTGCCTGGATTCCCGGACCCCCGAAGATTATTAATTGTCTTGTCTGGCTGAACGGGATTATTTGAAAGTTAATTCGTTGTCTTCCCTGTAAGTTTGCTGCGCTGCAACTCCTTCGCCTGATATTCGAAACTTTGCTGTGCAGCATTTAATTTGTCTGCGATATCGAGAAGTTTGTCCTGAGATTTTTTACTCTCTGACTTCCTCCTTTTCATATCGTAAATGAATTGATGAAGTTCCACGAAGTTTTTAACGGCTGTTTATTAGATTTTCCTTTAAATAAACTTTGGTATTCCTGAGCGAACAGCTCGAGAATTATTCGGATAGTTTAATGTTCAAATTATGAATGTTTCAATGAGGATTTGATCCCTCCCTACTTTCTGCCATTTAAGCCCGGACATATTTTGTACATTATTTTGAAGCCAGACTTTGCCTTGAAAATGTTGCCACAAACACATGCCAAGTCAAGAGGGATGCGTCCGGGTGCCGGGGCAGGATCATCAGCATTAGGAGGCAAAAATGTTCATATGCGAGGGAGGACACACAGCGCTTGCCTTGACTCCGTTTCGACTATAACTGCTCCGCATCGCCGCTCTCTGTGTCCAACTATTTATTTTTATGACTTAATGTTGCTTCAGTTTGGTCTGAGTGTGTGCCGTAAATGCTGTCGTACAAATATGTGAAAATTGCTCATTTCAAATGTTCCCAAAAGCAAGAGTAGGAGCGAGCCAGAGGATGTGGATGTGGCGAATATGTGTTCAAGAGGCAAATGTGTGTAGGCAAATTGCCTGTCAAAAATGTTGTAGACAATTTGTTTCTTTTTTTTTCTGTTTTTGTCGTATTTTTTTTACTGGCGTACATTGCCTGATGCTTATCAGAAATGTTTGGCGCAATTTTCATAATAAAATTATATGACGTGTTTATTTGCAGTTGGGACGTAAAGGATACTAAACCAATCGATATTTATAGAGTAATTAAGTGAGAAAGCTATACTAAATGAAAGTTAAAGTTAATTCTTAATACAAATATTTTATGAGGACTAAAGATTTTACATTTCTAAAAATTAAGTTATTCATCTCTCAAGTTTTTTATCCTTATTTTTCCTGTTACCACAAAAAATGTGCAATCAAGCTAGATATTGTGTGTCCTCAAATTGGGTTATTCCCCATGCAAATCAATTATCCGTAAACTTTTGAGCCAACTTTCCACATGTGCTCTCCCTCGCCTGCACCAATAGTAAAAATTATATCCATACATATGAATTTATGTACTATGTAGGTTTTTGCCGACTTCGGGGACATTAGAGAACGTAATGAGTTCGAAAAGGAAACTTAAATCAATTAGTCAGCAAACGATGATGAATGAATGGAGCTGAATATTTTTCCTAAAACTTTTAGTTTTAAAGAGCACAGGAAGCAACTTTTGCTTCAATATAAATGGCAATGCGGTCCCCAAAGGGGTGGCAGGGAAGTACCGATTGCCGTTGTTTTTCTGCCTATCACGCCTTTTTGTTGGTGGCATTTTCTATTTTTCTGTAGCCCATCTTTCCTCCCACTCTCGTTGTATACCATGCAAGCTGGATAAGGTCGGGAACTAACTAAGTAGTGAGGAATATGGACTATTTAAAAGGCTCTTTCACCACAGTCTTTGGATAAATTAAATTAAATTAAACAAAAGTAACTATAAATATAATAAAACAGTGCATTTTTATGTTAAAGCTTATACTCTTTGTATTTTAAATTAAGTAATGCAAGATAGTTTAAATTACGGATAGAACATTAGCTGTTCGTCCTTCGGTGAATGAGATTGTCACTATTCTACAGTTGTTTTTCCCTCGGCTGCTTTGTATGCAGTGTCTGCTATCAGTTGTTGGATTTTCAATAGCCGAGTGCACTTTTGTGCCCCAACAAGCCCAAAAGTAACACTCCAGAGCGCGGGCCTTGAGGTATTATCAACAGTAACAATGGCAACTGCATGGACGGAGCAAAAACAGTGGAAAATGAGAGGCGAAGCATATTCAAAATGCCGTCTCGCCGGGGGAATGATGGAAAAAAACTCTTCAAAGCAGCCGAGCGACTTTAAAAGTCAGCTCTTGATGTCATCCCTATTCCCATTCCCGATCCAAAGCCCAATCCAAAGTCCAATCCCTTGCCTTCTCGAGCCCCCACTAAGGCTGCATGTAATTTGCTGTTTGAACAACTTGTCGCTGGTGACATTTTGGCAGAGCCTCAACTGGGAATGAGTCTGGCAGGGATGGGAATCTGGGCCCCGCCTAACTAACTTCCTGTACATGGCTGATGACTTGTTCAAGCTCTGCTCCCCGGATCCCGGTCGCTCTTCAATCTTTTGTCCTGCCAAACTCATGTGTGCTGGCCACGTTGTCGGTGACATATTCCGCCAAAAAGGAACAGGTCCAGGTCCAGAAACTGAAGGAGCCTGCAAGGAGCAAGGCAACTGTTGATGTTTGAGTTGCAAGCGGTGCTTACACTTGAAATAGACATCAAACGTAATATTTAAAAATAAATCATAGATTTTGAAAGGCTATTCAAGAATATAAAGATACGAATTGATTTTAATTTTTTTTTATCTTCAAGTTTCTAAAGAATTTCTTAGTTAAAGATGTACGATTTTCCCCGAGTGTAAGGAGTGATGCCAGGGCGACGGTTGTGAGCTGAAGGGAGATCCTCCGGCGCAGTGTTGCAGCTAGGAAAACGTTGGGCTGCAGTTATAGATACATCACGGTTGGCCAGGTTTCGGGTTTTGGTGTGGCATTGCCCCGTTTCCTCCCATTCCCCCTACGAGTATGTGTATCAATCCGACAACGTGCCACTTGTTAACGCACAATGGAGTTCTTTCCCAACGTTGATTGATATGCCCTGCCTGCCTTCAAGCCCCTGGAAGGGCGTAATATCTACAGTCGCAATTTGGCTGTATTTGCCGGATCGATTCATCGTCGAGATTGCTCTCACTGAAGAGTGAAAGCCCTGATTTCTGAAATCAATAAGATTCATCTATAGACCTTGGAAGAGATCATAATTGTTATTACGTCGAATTAGGAAATCTGCACAAAATAGTAATGACAACTGTAAAAAGTGTAAGAATATTAAAAAAAAATAAAATATGAACATAAATAAGAAAGGGAAATAAGAATTTTTTTTTATTTTTATTAGGCACACTATTATTATTATGATTATAATATGTATATTGGCTTATTATGATTTCATTACTATCATGGGAGGAGCGTCATCATCATTGACCGGCATCGGCGTTGAGATCTTAATGAGTGTTTCTGCGTCAATTTCCTCCGGTGTATATTTAATTGTTGTATGGGGAACACGTTGTTGGGTTGTTTGGTAGTCCCTATCGCGCCTATTGTCCCTATCGCGCCTATTGTCCCTATCGCGTCTATTATCCCTATCGCGCCTATTGTCCCTATCGCCCCTATTGTCCCAATTGTCCCTATCGTCCCTATCGCCCCTATTGTCCCTATCGTCCCTATCGTCCCTATCGCTCCTATTGTCCCTATAGTCGTATTCATCGTCCGGCCTTGTAGTTGTTTTAGGAGGTCTAATTGTTGTGGTTTGGGGAATCCAAGTACGTCGAGTTGTGCTATGGCCGTCCCTAACGTCGTTTCCTGGTCTGTAAACAGTACGTTGGGTAGTTTCTCTTCCATAGTTTCTCTCTTCATTTACTCTAGAGATCTGCTGATCAATCCAACTGCGAAACTTCGCCACATCGGTGTACACGCCCGGGGTGTTTTCCTCTCCACAGCCTTCGCCCCAGTTCACGATGCCAGCCTGCTCAAACCGATCGGGATCGTTTTCGAGAGGACAGGCGAGTGGGGAGCCACCGTCACCCATGCACGAGTCCTTGCCCTCTTCGCCACCAGCACACATCATGCTGTCATGCAGTCTGAAGTTAGGGCCTTTATGGATCTTCATCCGGGCCTCACAGTACCGGTGGCTCACAACTGGTAGATCCACCTTTTTCATAATGTTCATGAAGCTTCTTTGCTCGACGGCATCCTGGCCCCATCCGCTGAAGATACACCGTTTTCTGTCAAAGTTTTGGTTACGCGACGGCAAGCAAATAGGTCGGATGTGATGCGATAGCTCGAACGGTCTCTTTACGAACAACAGGGCAATATTATTGGCCCCACTTTTGCCATTGAAGGATGGATAACGCACGATCTTCCAGACTTCTTTATCCACGTGAGGGAACGCCTCACTTTCGGTGTTAGAGTCCCATTCGCCTGCCCGCACCACGATTTCGTCGCTTTCATAGTTCTTGGTAATGTGGTGAGCGGTGAGCACCACATCTAAGGCGATCAAAGAGCCGCCGCCCAAGTATGTGTCATCATCCCTGAGCCGAAGTGCTATCATCCAGGGGAGCTCGTTTTCCTGAGCGAAGCCGTCAGCCGATCGCATGGTAAACGTTAAACCCTTCTTGTTAACTAGCCCGCAGTCGGCTTGTTTGGGTGGCCTCATCCAAGGGCTGACCGCATTGTCCGGCAGCTACAGTTTCAATAGTTATATCAAAATACATATTAGCAAAGATTCAGCAAGCAAATTTCCAATATCACTTACAAATTCTGAGGATATTCTATTAGCTTAAATTTTTTTGCCTGTTTAGCTACTTACTTTTTTATCCGTTGGGCAGCACACTTCCGTGGACAGGCATCCATCGCCGGTACGAAGTTTAACTTGTAAGTCCATCATAGGTCCATCATCTTCATAAGCAGTGTCGCACATATGATGGGGGACACAAAGGTTCCTTCGATCGCGCCCGCAACGCTTCCAAGCCTGGACTCCGGAAAGCGCCAGGCACAGGAGCGAAACAATTGCCGTCAGACGGAGCATGTTTCGCGCTGTCTCGCTGAATAATCAAACTGGAGTCTGTGCGGTAATCTACCGCAGTATTTAAAGGCATCGCAGATTGACCTCTTCTTTCGGGTCGATAAGTCCTGATAAGAAAATAATTTGGATTAGCGATAGAGATTCTGGGAAATATAATATAATCTTTTTATTCTTTTAATTGCCGGGACAGCTCTTTGCCATTTGTCTTTCGCAGAACTATATTGCATAAACTATATATAGATTATATTATGATATTCCCAATAAATTTGTGTCGTAAATTCTTTTATATATTTCGGGAACTAAAGAGGCTAAATGACGACATTTCAAAGAATAATTTAAATGTGTTAAGCTGACCTAAGAGAGTCGGCAGTTAAGTTTGTTTTTCAATAGAGAAATCATGCACAAGTGATAGGTATACTATATATATATATATATATATATATATATAGTATACCTATCACTTGTGCATGATTTCTCTATTGAAAAACAAACTTAACTATATATATATATTTTATTGAAATTACTAATTATTTAATACTGTTGAAATTTATGATTGCAGTGTTTAAAACAATATTGACAATATCTACTGAGCGTAGAAGTTTTATAAAATAATATTCCTGAGCTGTTTTTCATGGATTAGTTGCATCTTGCATTGATATCCTGTGGCTTAATTACATTTTAAAAAAATATCCAATGATGCTGAAAGATAAATATAAATATTCCGAGATCCTTCAGATCTGAGCTCTGTCAAAAGCTACCCACGACCTTCAGGCCTTTGTGTAACTTGCTGTAAAGTTATGCCCAGGAGCATAACATCCTCTTTGGGTATTATGCTCCCATTTCGATGGGGCCGCTCCTTTTTAGAAAATGTTTGCAAAATATTGACACAGCTATTATGTAGCGCGCTCAAATTAATAGCAATGACAAGGTAAACACTCCGAGGAGCACACACTCACACACGGGTGGAGGCTGGGAGGCTGGGCGGCTTGGGGATGTCTTTCAGGTGCGAGCTCTCTCTTTTGGCAAATCCTTAAATGCTGTTTGCGTGTGTGTACGTGTCTTTGTTGGCAAATTAACACACACATTCGGGGCATACGTGAGCCTACACAAACATATACACAGGCGGGCAAACAAAAAGCATAGCCCACCTATGCGGGCGGCGTATTTATTTACGCCTTTGAGTGGTTTACGCCCAACCGCCACACCCTCCGCCCACACCATACCACGCCCCCACTCTTTTCACATGTCACTCGCCGGCTTTCATGGCTTTTTTATGCACTTGCATATATGTACATATATTTGCTTTCACTTTACACTTTTGCAAACAGGTTTTTAAACAACTTTGGTGGCGAGCGAGCTGCATGGAATGGCTGTACATTTATGGGTTTAATTGGAGCCGCAGTTCGTCCTTTCCTTGCGGGAAACCCATTGATTACTATTTAAAAAGTATCTTTGTAGCAAAGGGCTTTTCCTGGATTCGGGAATAAGAATCTTTTGTAATCGCATCCCAAGAATTTATCAATTTTGTTAGTTCATTTTTTTGAACTCGCGTTCTTCTTGGTTGCTAATTAATATTTTTTCCCCAATAGACTTGCTTTCGTTCAGCCATCAAAGGGGAAAACTTCTTCGCTTGGCAGTTTGAAACTTTAATAATCTCATTTTGCCTTCGATTTCTGGCCAATTAATTAAGTTATGACACGGAAGGTTGATGGACGCAGCACGTTCAATGTTCCAATTTGGCTGACAACTTACGTACACATCCCTTCAATTTTCAGGCTATTGTTTTGTGATTTTTTTCCGGTGAAACAACACCGTCAGCTGGTCATTAATAAATATAAATGTAAATTTTTGCACAAGGCTCAAATTGGTTGTTGCCAGCAAACATAACTTTTCACCCATCTAGTTTAAAATCAATAAACAATAAGGCGATTTTAGCATATTTTCCCGAGCCCTGTGCATTGTTAATAGAAATATAGATAGCGGCACAAACTTGAAAATGAAAAGCACAAAACCGAAAAATATTGTAAAATAAACTCACCAGACAACAATCAACTTTTTCGCACAGACTGTGCTCCTGCCGCTTCTCGCTTGTTTTTCGGCTTTCCCGGCACACCTGCTGCCACAACAATACAACACCTTGCCTCAAGTTTTTTACTCGACTGCAGTTTTTGCGAGCTCCGAGCTTCGAGTTTCGAGTTTTGAGTTTTGTTTGCTTGTCAATGCAAAATGGCAGAAGGGAAAAAAACCAAAAGAGTGGTTGTACTTGATAATGCTCGCTGGGATTGTATAATGAAATCAAATTGCAAAATAATTTGCATTTTATATGAGAAAGTTTCATTGTTTTGCTCCAAATGGGAAGTAGGATGGGGTGGCTTTTATTAATATTTTATAACTTTTGGCTTTTCAGCTTAAATTACGAAATTTATTGTTCGAAATTTATTAAGACTGGAGTAGGTGCAATGCTCCCCGCATAAATATACATAGTTTTTTCTACATTTTGTAACATTAAACACAATATTCTTTTTTTGCTGTTGGGAAAGAAGAACCTGGATCCATGTTGTGTAAGGTATTTCCTTCTTCCGATTCATAGAGCCATGTGACAACGATAGACAATTAGTGTCTGGCATTTTTATTGCCATTAATTTATTTCGCTATTACCGCTTGACGGGATACATAAATATAAATGTCAATGCTGGCGAGCGCATACATCAATCAATATTTCATTATTGCAATAACATTATTTCAATTGGATTTTCGCCTTTTGAGGGACGTGACCTCAATGGCAGACAAGTGCAAGTGGATTGGATAATCGATTTATTTGGAAAATAATCCAGTATAATTAACTGTGTCCCTGAAGGGCTCAAGAAGCAGGTCCTGCCAGTTGAGGGATGCCACTTAAACTTGACAGGAGCAAAGCTGGAACATAACAAGAGCCTGGGCTGCCCTGCATGTCCTTTCGCATGAACAGCTCATAAAAATGCGAAGCGAGCTGACAACACTTTTGTGCTTTATGTGTGGGGAAATCCTAAGCCCATGTCCCTGCACACCTGCCTCTGGTTTCGTGCCAGGGGCAGGACGAAAGTCCTTCCTGCCGACACGCTATGTTGTCAGGCTCTCACTCAACAGCCATTTGAAATAAGAGTTTATATGATATGTGTGCGTCGGGTGGGGAGTGTCCCCTTGCTGGGGGGATGTGTTAATTACAGAAAAATTGCGAGAATTTGTATTATTTACTTTGTTATCAGGACTCAGACTGTTCGGCTTCTGTTCACTGTCTCCTGTACCATTGCATGTATGTTTCTAGGTGTAAATGACATTGTTGAGGAAATCTCAGTGTCAGGATTGGGTTTCCTGTAATAAACCTGCACGCAAGAAGGACTTTAATAAATGCCTGTGTATTTAATTGAGGTGGATTTAAAGGAGCCAGGAATTTATGCTTGATAATATGCTTGATAATAAGATTTACATCTTGTAAATAGTTTCAATAAATAGTCTTAGAGAACTGCATGTAGTTTTTGTTCTTGAAAACATAAGCTTGACAGACCCACAAATATTATTGTCCAGTTGTGCCCCAGTTTTTGGTAATAATTCCACTTTCGAAATGATCAGTTGGCATAAAGGTTTTCTTTTATCCTTTTTCGGGGCCTTCGGCATTCTTCCTTGGCATTCCATTTTAATTGTCCTTTGCGATTTGGCTAAGGCCATGGATGTGTGCCTTGTGTGCTGTGGCATTGTTCTTGTGATTGCTGTTGCTTGGTCCTTGGTTCTGGCCCTGTTGTTATTGCATTCCTTTGCTTTGGTTTTTCGCAGCGCGTAAATAAATTTCATATCATGACATTTATTACTGACCCTTAAGCCCCGCCGCCGCCGCCCAATCCGCCGTTCGAAGGCCACAGGACCAATACATGTGGGCCTGGAGATTACCAACGGTTTTCCCCATACCATTCTTCCCCTCATCCTGATTCCATTCCGCATCCTTATTCCCCATCCCATTGCCATTCCCAAGGGTTTCCCAATGGCTTTTTGCACAGCCGCAGCGGTTACAATTTTCATTTAAGATTTGTTTTCGCTTTTTAGTTGTCTCCTTTTCTTTTTTTTTTGTCAGTCCTCTTTGCACACACACACACACTCGCACATTTTGATTTATTTTAGCACTCAATGGCGGCAGGGGGGGGGGGGGGGGGGGGGGGGGTCGATGGAAGCGGATGGGGGAGTGGCAGGTCAAAGGGCGAACAATGACGGGAATGCAAAACAAATGCAGGGGAAATGAACGAGGCCTGAAATGAATGCGCAATGAATGGTCGGAGCGAATGAAAAGCGGGAAAAGCGAGAAAAGCACAGATGAAGACGAAGATTAAATGTAAGTGGACGGCACACAGAAACAATTGTAGTTAATTTACGCGTAGAGAGAAATGCATAACAAATTAATGAGAATTCCAGCGTAAATAAAGCACTGGAAAAAATTGTCTTTAAACAGCCAGAAAATATTTTAAAATTTGTTATATAAATTGTAAGTTGGTTTAGGCTTTTATTAGTATGTAAATGCATTTTTCTCCATCATAAAATAATGAATATCCTTTTATTTTGATGATAAAAAGACTAAAAAAAAGCAAAACTAAATATAAAAGGAAATATATTTATTAAAAATAACAACAACTCCATATAATATTATTCTTATTTCAGACTTTACAGTATTTAAAAATATATTTATTTATTGTCAATAATTTAATCAACTTTAAAAATAAACTAAGTTATTCGAAACCTTCTTGAGAGAGAATTTATTGACGAGAGAATCTACTGATATTCAAATAAAATAGTAATTATTCGAGCCTTTAAAATCATTGTTTTATAAAAGAATTATTGAAATAAATCTTAGCTTACACGATCCAACTCTTTATATAGGAGTCTTGATTTTTTAGAGTGCAGCGAATGAACTCAAGACCCTGTCCTCGCCTCGGGGGCCTCGGACCTCCTTTTGTCCTCGCGCATATCCTCCTTTTCAAAGTTTACTTGACTGTGAAATAAGCGGACAGCGAGAGATCTCGAGCCTGAATGGAAAGCAGTGAAAGAAACAAACGCATTGTCTTTGTCTTTTGCATAATTTATTTATATTTTCATTTTCATTTTCATTTTCATTTTCATCGGGCGTAATTCGCGCTGTTAAAAAGAGGGAGCGGCTGCGGGCAGATGCCTACGTTTCCGGCTCAGCAAATAATTACAAGCTTAATAACAAATTTAATATTGCTCGGCCTCGAAGGCCGCTCGTCTTATTTATTGTTTACCCTTTGTGCCTCCTTTATCGTGTACGTGTGAGTCCTGGCTCGGGCCGGCCATCCACCTTCAACTGTTGATATTCCCATACGCTTCGTGCCTTTTAATGAGACAACAGCAAAGAGCGTGTCCGCAGCGTCCTTTTTTTGCTTACCTCCTGCGACCCCTTTATTTGCAGGACATTCGCTTACAGTGGCTGCTATTAAAGCTCTCTGGTACACGCACACACGCGCAATCGTCCTTTTGGCCTTATTTACACTTGTCAACCCCCGGGTCCCTGTCCTGTCCCTCCATCGTCCAGTGTAGCAAGTTGTTTGTCGCTCTTTAAGTCGTCTGAAGAGCTGTTGGCCTTGCAATTAGTTGAGGAGCCTGTCAGGCTTTCTTCTATTTGTTCCGCTCGTTGCAACGCCAATTTTGATGGCAATGTTGCGCCCCGGGGCCCCACTTCAGAATCACTAAACACACGCACTCACAGGCCCACTCGAGGCAGTTCCCGGAGAGCGTTACTTAGATGCTCCAACTAATTGCCAAGTCAAGTTCTCGGCCAGCACAACACAAAGGGGAGTTTGCTTCAAGTGGCAAATGTTGTTGGCAAAAGACAGTTTTCTCCTCAAATGGAACTTGGGAACGAAATATTTAACGAAACCCTGAAACACATATACAATCTAGAAATCTCTGACTTCTTCTACAGAGACGGTAAAAAATGCATCTAATTTCTAAAAAATATTCCTTATTTATTTCCTTATAACTTAAATCACATTGACTTTGATTTTTTACTTTGCCTGCCGACACTTAAAGCGAGTTTCAAAATAAAATTTCCCTTATTTCGTATAAAAGTTAAAAAATTTGTTCTACAATGGGTGAGTTACCCCATAGTTCGAGATGTCCCATCTAACCCATTTTCTTAGAATGCAAGAAGCCAGAGGAACTGCGGCTGGATCCGCCTCTCTTCGTGCCCTGCGACATGGAGCAGTTCCGGGATCCGGAAAAGAAGCGTGCAGCAGTAGAAGCCTGCGAGGAGCTGGACCAGCTGGACGCCCAGGACGAGATCAGCGTGTCGAGTATCATCTCGGCATTACTGCGCCCCATCGACCCCTCCGATGATCAGATGAAGGTATGTGACTGGGGCATCAACCCCAAGCACTTCCTGCCCACCAAGCAGGCGGTGGTGTTCACCGAGAAGCTGTTCATATCGAAGCTGCGCAATACCAACTGCAAGCTGAACGAGGATCTAAAGATCTTCTTCGACCGCGAACTGGAGCAGATCGGACGCTTCTGCCTGAACGTCGAGGAAGCCTTTGATGGCTATGTGGTGTACAGCAGCAGCCAGATGAAGAAGGGCAAGGGCATCACGGAGTGTGGCCACCAGCTGAAGGGCAAGTACGACGACAAGTTCCTGCTAATCTGCGAAAAGCGCTCCGAGTTCGATCGAATCGACAACGCCCGGGTGGAGAAGGTCCTGGAAGTGCGCAATCATGCGGATCTGATGCTGACCGCCATTCGGGAGACGCGAATCAACGAGGAAGTGCAGCGCTTCAAGGCGAACATCAATATCAAGGATCGGGACCATGTGTTCGTCCTTGACGGCGGCATTATGCTGCTAATGCGCCACCTGATCTGTAATAATTTTGTGGGCAGCTTCGAGTACTACACAATGAATTTGTACGGGCGTGTCCTGCGCTGCAATCTGGTGGTGTCCAAGGAGCGCAAGGTGGTCCGCATCTTTTACCGCACCTACAAGAACGTCATTCATGTTGTAACGCAGCAGTGCTTCAACGACGAGCTTCAGGACGTGGCCGAGACCTTCCTGACGCCCGAAGGACGCATCGTCCTGCATTACTGGCGTGGCTACAACTATCTGCTGCATGCCGCATGCATGCCGGCCCAAGGATCGGCAAGGACCAGGGATCCTATCCTGCCCAAACTGGAGCTGATGTGGCGCCAAAACAAGCTGCTGGCTGACAAGTACCGCGAGCTCAAGGCTCTAAACTATGCGAATGCCACCAAATACTTGGACAGTCACTCCCAGCTGGCTGACTATATGCAGGACTACGTCCTTAATCTGCTCCGCTACAAACCCTCCAACGTCCTGGAGTTCTCCATTATGTTCTTTCAGAATATGTCAAAAACTTGAAACTAATTCCAAATTATTTCGAAAAATTCAAAGTGTAGACCGTATAGGTTGAACCCCGCTACTATTTGGCCAAATATAGGTAATGTTTTTAGAAAATAGAGTCGACATTTGTAGACTGTAAGGAAGAATAAGTATAATTTTTGGTAATACAGATAATAAAACAAAATTCGATAAAAACATTTAATATTTCAATTTAAAAAAGGTTATATTTAAATTAAAAGAAACCTATTCCTTTTTTTATTAATAGAAATAGCATGTTTATTAACAGCAATAAATAATTCACCACGCACAAAATAAAAAAGTCTTTTATATACTCTCACTCCTGCAGAAGGAATTTGACGATATTTTCGGTTTTAATTTCATACAAATCGTACAACTATATCCTATAGCTGTCTTAAGAACAATCAGGAAATTAATAGAAGAGATCATAACTTCCCAGTTTCTCTACATATTTCCATTAAATTTGAGATTTGACCATATTTTATTATTCCAGAACTTCACTTTTAATTTTTGGAAAATCGGACTACTATATCCAATAGCTGCCATAGAAAAAATCGGCGAACCGAAGTTAGTTCCTTTCGTGTTAATTTCTTTTTCAATTCCCAAATGAATCTAGTAACCGTTGCCGTTCGACCACCTCAACAATGGCACCCCAGCAACCCATTACCTTGTTTATAGCCTTCAAACAATCCCTCGAAATTTTCAGTTTCATTCGAAACACGAAACGAAGCAGATTCTATCCGCTTCCGAACCTCTCACACTTTTGTTAGTTTTCCAAGTTGAGTAAACATGAAGAAGTGTCACGAGAAGATGATGCAGAAGCTCAATGCCGAGTGCCAGGGCAAGACCATTGAGTTGAACCCCGGCTCGGCCTGCCCGGCGCCTCTGATCTGCCCGGAGCCGGAAGAGCCGCGCTCGGTTCGGATTAAGAAGGCACCGCAGCCAGCCCTGGTGGCCTTAGCCCCGCATCCAGACGAGGCCGGTCAGGCTCACTTGCTGCAAAATATCGCTGGAGCGGCCATGGAGCACCAGAAGCTGCAGGGGGATCTTCAGGCGGGAGTGGACGAGCAGCAGATGCAGCTGGCCGAGATCCGAGCCGATCAGTTCAAGCAGTCGCAGACGCCGGTCCGCATGCCGGAAGTACAGTTTGCCGTGAGTTGAAATATTATTCATTAATTATAAATATATAAACCAATGTTAATAATTATGACTACTACAGAGAGCCGTAGATCCCGAGGCCGATAATCTAAGGAATCCGCCCTGCTATCTACCTCAGCAGGGCGATGATCTGCCCCACAAGGACCAACTAATGCCCATGGGTCCCATTGGTCCTTGGGCCTCCGGCAAGGTGGACTGGAGCCCCATGGCCGGAATGACGGGGACCCGGCCCGTTGTCGATCGCTACTCAATTACGCGGTATAGTCCCAACGAGTGGCGCACCAGAAACCATGAGGCAGTTCAGGCCGTGAACGCATCCCTGGGTAAAGCAGATAAGTAAGGATCTTTGAGAGATATATTGTTACATTGTAATATGCATTAGTTACCGATGATAGATTACTACTAACTATGAATATATCTCTAGATAGTTCCTTAAGAAAAGCACGACTAAGTACTTAACTTTTTTCTTATAGGAATCGCTTCAGTTCTACCACCGAGTACCTACGGCTCTCGGCTTTGGTGAATAAGTCACAGACCGAGACCACCGATCGGCTGAGGACCCGCGCACAGCTGATTGGCAAATGGAAGAACACCCTGGAGAACGCCATTAGGGCCATGGCCGACGAGATTGCCACCATGGAGGTGGAGCGCGTCAAACTGCGAAAGTCCCTGGTGGTGTACGGGGTGCCGGAGTCCATAGCCAAGGAGTGCATTGACAAGCGAGCCACGAGGCCGGACACCGAGTTGGTGCGCGATCAGGTGGAGGAGGAGTTGGTCAATGAGCTGGCCCTTATAGCCGAGATCCGGCGCCTGATGCAAAAGACCCTGGATGACTTCGAAATGCAGCAGGTGGAGAACCGAACGGCGCGCCAGAGACTCGAGTACGATTGGAGCGACAAGAAGGAGGCCTATGAGATCGATACCCTCAATGTTGGCATCAACAACGTCTCGAGGACAATAATGTTCCGCCCGGGCGCCGTGAGGCAGCCGCCGGAGCAGGCTTCCGAGAAGTACTGGGAGCACTTTAGCATGGAAACCCTGGATGACTGTGAAAAGTGTCGCCTCAAGTCGGTGGCCCTGCGAAACTCGCTCAACTCGATCATGATGAATGGGGCCCGCGACATGCGCACCCAGGCCGACGTTGTGGAGAAGGCTCTGACTGCCAGGATCAATTGTACCCAGGAGGCGGTGCAGCGCTTCGAGAACGACCTCAAGGAAATTCTGCAAGGCTTGGCCGATGTGGAGAATCGCATAACTCTAATGAGGCGCCGAATATCTGACTTTGACATCTCAATGAAGGTGGCCCAAACGCGAATGGACAACCGCGGCTACCGGCCCAACGTGGAGAACTGCAGGGACGTCGCCCAGCAGGAGCTTGTCGATGGAGTGCACACCATTCAAAGCAGCGTCTCGGCCTTGCTCCACGAGCTGGAGGAGTCGGAGCAGGTCAAGACTGACCTGATAAACTCCCGCGCCCGTCTTGAGCGCGAGATCATGCTGAAGCGGCGCACCCTGTTTATCGATCGGGACCGGTGCATGGAGCTGCGTTCACACTATCCCTCGGCTAACACACTCAGTGGTAACGCCCAAATGTAGGCATTGACTTGTGTCTTTAAGTTTCAACCATTTTGGAAAATTTGAAAATTCAAATTGAAGTGTGTTTACGGTTTTATTTTTGCTAAGAAGGCAAACAAAATTATCAAGTGCATAAACGTCTAAATGTATTGTTGTAATTATTAAAGTTGTCTGTTTAAAGCAATACTTATCTTACTTCAAGTCAAGCATATAATTGCCGGATTTCAGAATCAGCCCCAAAGCTCTTAAGTTCTTTTTAATAAACGCAATAAAATGCCATTAGAGGGCAATCAGACACGTTTGGAAATCCATATAACTGAAAGAAATATGTTGCCAACTTGCGCCAGCGAGGCAACTCTTCCCCGTCCCAGGACTCCGGACACACGTGTTGGCCTTAGTACTTACCGAAACACGTTCACCAGCTAGAACAACACGTACTCAATTTAGAGACACTCGGTCGGGGGGGGAGGGGCGACTGATATTGATACGGAGGTAGTTGAGCATTCGTTAATGTTTGCCTTCCTCGGAGCAACAAATATTGGGACAGTTGGTGGGTTCGTAGGGATGCATGCGGGACTCTGCTCTGAAGCCAATAAATTGCAGGACGAGCCCAGCAAGCCAGCGTGCAGGAATTTGGACAGAACACAGAAAAGGTTATGGCGCATGGAAGGTATTTTACATTTTCTAATTTAAAAATTAAAAATGTTTGTCATCAAACATTAGAAACATAGGAAGTATTTTTTATTTACTTTTTAATTTTGCCAAGAGTAATTATATTAACCTATATGGTATTTTGATCGAAGGTCACTGCATTTCACTGAAATATATACTTCAAAAGGAAAAACATGGGACATGTCTCCTGCCTGTCTTGGATTGCGTGTGTTCCATGGCCTTGTCTCCGGCATTTCCCTTCCTTCCGCATACGTGCTAAGCACTCGTCGGCCAAGATTTATTGCCGGGGAACGTGTTGTTTTTCATGTTGGCCAAAAAGGGTTGAAGGCACAAAAGGAACTTGCTTTCAGATGGATTCCCCCAGAGTGATTGGGTTTTGTTTTTTTTGTGTTATATCTCGTGGCAAGGTCAAGGATGGACTATCAAGGATTTAACAGTCAGACGATGATGGATTGCCAAAAAATATTTATTGTTATTTTGCAAGTGAGCTTGGCAAGCCTTAAATATATTTGAATATAAGCTGATATTTGAGGAAATTTTTATGGCTAAACAAATCTTAACTTAAGAACACGTTTAAAGATTTATAATAATTAATGCATAGACTTATTTAAAGAGGACAAAGTATCATGTGGAAGTATTCAAATTACTTGCTTATCTCACACTTTGCACACTGATTTTCCAAATTAGTTTAAACATAAGCTTCTGAATGCCTTCAGTGAAATATCACACTTTTCACGGCCTGTGCTTTGAGTTAATTATTGTTCCACTCATTTCTTGTAACCAAAAGCAACCGAGCAACATTGTAACTGCTGTGTTTCACCGCAAGTAATTTGAACTTTAAGTTCACAACACAAGGAGACAACTCTATTACCACACAGAGCAAGTCCCAGGGGCATCAAACAGCCATTACTCAAATTTTGCCAGTCTCGGCTTCCTTTCGCCTGCCCGGCCTGCTTCTGCCTTCCTGCCTTAAAAAGGAAATATCGTTTTTCTTATGTTTGCTGTATGCTGTTAATATTTCGTAATGCCGGTAAAAATCACAGCGTGTGGTTTTCGCAGCCAACTAAAAAAAGGCAAGAAAACGGAAACATTGCATACATTTTGGCGCTGATGCCGCTTGCAAAAATTGGCGACTGTCGCCGTTTGCCACGCCCCCCATTGCCCCCTCACCAAACGCTTTTTCTGCCGACACCATGCGGCGACTAAGAAAAAATCTGTTGCATACTGTTTGCGGCGAAACGCAAAAAATGTTATATTTCAGTCGCCCGCTGGGAAAATGGGGGAAAAAATGGGAAAAAAGGAATCCAAAATGTAGCGAAAAATAGGCAACATGAGACTTTAAAAAAATCGTTTGATGTCCGGGTACGAGTGTTGGCCTTGTTTGGCCCAGAGCTTTATTCTATGGGCCGTTTAAAGTTGAATGCCTCGCACTTGAGGTATAAACTTTCTGCAAAACTATTCCCAGTTGGAGATGTAGAGTTGAATGCCACACCTTCGACCCTGGGAGGCAATAATTCAGCTTCAACGCAGCAAGACATGCAATTTAATTTTAACAAAACCTGACATTATCACACCAGCCAACAACATACCCTACACACACACAGAGAGAGAGGCCATGGCCATGGGCTGGACGGGGTTACAAGGAAGGCTTTGAGCGGCGGCTGCAACACAAAGTTAGTAACATAATAAGTAGCAATTTTCGGTTTCCGCTTTCCGGGCCAAGCGGCAGCAGCAGCGTCAGTGGCTGCAACCTACCATAAAAATACATAAAATTGCGCCAGCTAAAAGAAAACCCAGGGAGGCAGGAAGGCAGGAAGGGGCAAGGGAAGCCCATGCGCACAGATCCCAGCCAGGCAGAGAGCAAGGCGAGAAACGCCAGCAGCCGGAATCCCTGGAACCGGAATCGGGGCGGGATCGAGGGATGGAGGCGGGTCTGGTTGCCAAGAAAGTATAGTAACTGCATGCGGAGTAAATTGGAATTTTATAGTTGCAGCCAGTGACTGCTCGTGAGCCGCACAGGTGCCAGCAGCTGCTCCTAGCTCCGAGTCCGCCGTTAACACTGCAACTAAAGGGGGAGATGCTATCTCGGCGGCAATTCTGGGAAACTCTTTCGCAGTTTGGGAATTATTTTAGGCGTTTCGTTGAGTTATCATAGTACAAAGATGGATTTTAGTTATAGAAATTAATTTGTATAACACTTATTTATTTGCTGTGTTCTTTATTTTTTATGTTTATTTAATTTATTAAAAAATATTACAAATTGAGTATTCTCTTCCCAGAACTCCTCTGATAATCCAAGGAAATGAAGATGCCGCTGACTTTGCAATGGCAGCTAAATTAGTTGCCGGCCACCTTCCGCATTCATGCCAAAGTCACTCAAAGCGACGACATCAGCGACAACGACAACGACATCCATGATGATGATGATGATGAGGAGGAGAAAGGAAGCTGGAGGAGGAGGAGGAATGAACGAGGAGAGGTGGCGCAACAAAGGTTGCCGGGGCTCGTTAGCATTTTACAACACTGGCATCGGTTGCAGCACGTAGCTCCTAAGATGATTTGTGACCAGCTGCAACTTTTTGTTCCCGCCTCCGGCAGCCATTTTTGATATTATTTCAGAGCTGCCTCGGCACTTCCGTTTCCGTTTTGGCCTGCGTTGCATGTAAATGGGGTTCCCTTCCTTTTTTGCGATCGCTTATCACGCATTGCAGGACGAGACTCGGAGAGAGAGAGAGAGAGAGAGATGGAGGGAGCCGAGTTAACGTGGGTGACTGTTGATTTTATCTTTGCTGTTGACTTGTTGACTTGGCCGGGTTAACTGTTGTAATGTTTATGACTTCATTATGCTAATAAAATACATTATTTCTCGCAGTCAACGAGGGTGCAACTTTATTTTTCACCCTTCCGTGCAGAGAATTCATTCAAGGTGAACGACTATGGCAAGTGGATTTATATTTTTACACATTATTCACACTTTAAGGGGAGGTTGATTTATCATTTTTAATGTGATGTCCTTGATTGAAGGAAAATAAGTTAAATAAATGTAAAATATTAAAAAAAATAACATTTATTATGTATTCTTTCATTCCAATTATTTTAATAAGTATCCTAAAACCCATGAAACTTATTCTTTTTGACTTTTATAATATCTTCCTACCAAAGAGAACCCATTACGAATTTATATTTTAATTTAAATATATTTTACACACTCGAAACGATTAAAAAATGTGACATTTAAAAGCAATTCTGGGCATAGTTTTTTCCCAAATGTAGCCAAGTTACTGCTGCCATGTGCAGATATGAAGCTGCTCCATGCCGCAAACAGTCTATGGTATGCACTTTCCCGGCGCACCGCCAACCGTTACCCATCAACCGCCACCGCAACTCCTCCTCTTCCGTCAAACAAGCCGATTAGCATACGTTTAGCTCACAAGTTCGCAGGGCCTCATCCTCCTCCCTTTGGACCGGAGCCCAGCCCAGTGCAGGTGGGACGGAAATCAGCAGATCGTGTCAAAAGCATCGAGCGAGCTGGCCGCCGCCACAAGCCGCTGACCAGGCCTCCGACCAGGACGAAACTAAACCGAAATGCGCCGCTCTGCGTCCGGCTCGCAGGACGCCGCGCTAATGCGGCGTGAATATGCAAGGAGCGATGGTCGACGGACATGGCGATGTCAGCTGGGGCCAGCACGCTATCATCATCAATGCACGATTTTTTGGCCGCTGTCAGGCCCAAATGTTTGCAGAGCATCCTGTGCAGCTCGTCCCGGCTCGCTGGGATTCCCCGTTGTGCTAATGTGCGGTTTGGCGGTCGTCGGGAGATTAGCCCAGCCCCAGTCCCAGCCCCAGTCCCAGCGCCGGACTCGTCCACGCCTCGCCTCTCTGGCTTCCCCCCCGTTGACGTTACCTGGAAAATCAAAATTCCAACACGAGCAGATTGTCGGGCATTTTAATAGCAGGAATGCAAAAGGCTCCACCTCTGGAAATGATTGAATGACATGCCCGAAAAGCGAGGCTCCCAAAATGGCAGAAGACAGGCCCGAGACCGAGAAGACGCTGACACGTTTTACTCACCGAAAATATGTAATGGAATGAGGTGGTTTTTTAATACAACAAAAGCCAGAAATTCCCCGAAAAGAACGACTGAAAGTCCTCTGCCTGAAGGTGAGGGAATCACAAAACGGGGAATGCCATTTAAATTCAAAGCATATTTTCGACAGTAGCACTCTTTCGTCACTTCATACATTTTATATGGGGCAGACACTTGGGGAGAATTCGCCTTTTCTACAATTAAAGATATAAAGAGAGAGTTCTTGGGGGTATTATTTTAAATAACTCTTTTTAGGTGTAAAATGTTTTAAAATGACTTCTTATTTAACATATTTAAAGGTGTAAATTGAAGAGAGAAAAACAACCTGCTGACTTTATTGGAAACTTAAACAAATCCCAAAGTACCAAGCGAATTCTTCCACCTGATTAGCTGATGAAACCACGGCCTGGCCAAGTCCTTCACCTCAATTCCGCCTCCTGTCAAACTTTCCATTTTTTAATCCGAGTCGGAAAAGTGTGTGGAAAAATGGGAAACCCGAAAAGTTAAAACTCCGACTCAGATGTCATGGCTCGACTTTTGGGCCGGCAGGAAAACTTTTGCCTCCAAACATCCGGCGTCCTACGCTGCTCCTGTGCTGCTCCTGTGCTGCTCCTGCGAATTCTTTGTTTGCGCATCTGTATGAATGCCCTGACATGTGACTGCGCGGGTGTTTGCTGTGTGCGAGCTGTTTGTCTTTTAATTGTTTGCACTTAAGTCGTTTGTTTGTTTGTTTGTTTGTTTGTCCCTCGTCTGGCTGTCTGCACGTCTGCTCCTTCGGCGTTTGTCTGCCTGGCAGGTTACGACTTTTGTGAGAAAAGTCGTTAAGAGAGCGCTCAAGCAAATTACAGCCACAAAGTATGAAACGTTTTTTCGCCGGATTTATGCCAGGGGTGGCCATAAAGCGATGTATCCGAAAGATTTGTGCCGGGGACGAACTTAACTATTTGCATACCGCGGGGGTGAAGCCAACCAATTAAGGCTGAGAGCAATGAGCAGAGATTTTGAGTATTGTAACAAGTTATATATTTGCAACTGATGGTTATTTCTGTTAACTAACACAACTTGTTGGATAGACAGAGTTTTAAATTGAAACTTTAACAATATTTCCAGAACTAGTCCTGTAATTAGCATGCAATTCAATAGGCAAAACAACATTTCAACTTCGTTAAATTTGAGCCATCGATCAACTTTATTTTTCCCACAATGCCAGGCCACCCAGCTGAAACACCTGCAATCAAATGCAATGCCAATTGACTTATCTGTGCGGTCGGTCATTCTATCAGCGTTCGCTCTCCGTCCGGACAAGTTCCGCCTTCGAAAAGCAATCCCTCCTGCAATAACCAAATGTTTGCCAGGACAAACAACAAGCGGAGCCGGGCGAATGCAATCTGAATCCTTAACCTTAACACTTGGGTAAATTGATACACACATCAAAGTTGCGTTGCAATAGCCTCAAATCTTTCCGTAAATCAAGCAAAATGCAAATTTCACTAAAAGCTGGGTCCGAAACCGAAGCGAACCAAGGAAAGCGGAGACCACAAAACCCGAAAACCTGCACAGAAAAAACGAAAGGAAAATGCTAAAGCGAATGGCGAAAGGAAAATTGTTGTCCTGCTCGAGTTCGGTTTGGCTGGAAGTTTTCGGGGTGGTCAACACGGCTGCCAGGTAAACGGTCACCGGTCTGGCTCGAAAGCCTTATTTATCACACGTATTCCTGGCCCCGATTCTCACCCTTCCATTACCAGATTTCGTTTTTGAAATCGCATACGAATGTTGGCCAATTGGATTTGGTTAGCCCAAGAGTTGGCCAAATGTCTGTGACTGGCTGTGTGTTTCAATGGATCTTATCTAGGTCCGACACATATCTCACTCGCTGAGTACACTGGAAAATAAATGAATCGGAATGAAGGTTCTCTTTAAACTTAATTCTTAAGTCTTTAAATTTGCTAGAAAATTTTAACTTATGTTTTATATATATATATATTTTTTTTTTATATAAAACTATCTTTCTCAGTGCCGGTTTTTCATGTTACCAAACATTTCACGCCTCCCGCAAAATGGTATCGAAGAGTTTGCTCTTCGCCTTCCAATTCCACCTTTTGAGCGTGGAATTTTGGCATTTGATTTCTGGGAAAGCGAGGCATCAAGTTGATTAAAAGCGAATGGAAAAGGAACTGCAACTGCAAAATGACATTTGAGCCCACACACATCCTCCTGTTCAATGCAATTTGCCTGGCAATTAAGGCGCATTATTAATGCCACCGAAGTCGGAGTTGGAGCTGCAGTTGCAGGCGGATTCAGAATCGGAATCATTGCCCGAAACAACTGCGGCCTTATTTAATTAAACAAGGAAGCGGGCATGTTTTATTTCAATTAGTCGCCGCTCCTCTGAATGTCCGGAAAGCGGAAGTTGCGGAACACAAAAACCTGGGCAAAATAATTAACTGCATGCAACAATTTCATCGCTCCGCCTAACTGCTGTGCTGTGATGGCCCGGCAAGGACCGTGATATTGAGCCGAGCTCCACGGATTCCGATCTGCTGGCTGCTAGCATGTTCGAGAATGGAAATCTGCATTTAATTTATTGATGCAACGGCGGCTCCGACTGAGGACTCACAGCGCGCTGTGCCGCCAACGCCGCCTAAATGTATGCAGCGTAAAATTGTTAAATGCGCGCTTAATCTGCATATAGGCGTGGCTGCCACGCCCACTCGCCACCCATTCGCACATCCCCGGCACAGTGCCCACCCGCTGTGCTCACTTTGGCACCGAAATTGTTTCATTTCCCCATTAAAATGTACGGGCGAAAATGTTAAACACTTTATTGGCTCGCCCCCGCCCAGTGCCGCCGAGGGGCGTGGCAGGAGGTCTACCTACCTCCGATTGTTGCGGCTGTTTGCCACGTTAGCATATCTGTTTTTCATGTTCGCAGCGCTAATCGGGACCCAAGTCCGTCTGTTCCGCGTGTTAGAGCAGCCGGCGGCCCCGGGCCCCCTCCAGTGTGTCCGGGGAAGCTCACACAGTCCGGGGTTTGGGACAGTAGCCGAGTGCATTCAGACGGCGATTTATTGCATTTACATGAGGACTGGCACTGCCTTCAACCATTTGGGCGGCCAGTTGCTTAAAGTTTTTAGCTCATAATCAAGTTGGAGAAGTACTTTATCGATATCTTTAAATAGAAAATGAAATGGAATCGGAATTATGTTATTCTATAATTTATTTAATGGAAGAAATCCTAATAAAATTATAGTAAATGTATTACTTAAATGGTTCTGTACTTTCAATATAGTATAAGACTATTAAATAAGCAAATATATTCTTGCAAAGAGAGAATATATCATAGGACCCCGTTGAGGTGTCACCTTCTCTCAAGATACTTAATTGAAAAATTCCATTTGATTTGCACTAAATATTATCAACTATTTAAAGTGAAATTTAATAAAGTTAAACCTTGTTGAAGTTATTTTTAAATTCTTGTTTATAGATACACTGACTATAGCTTATATACCATGCTTTTTGGTATAAATCAGCGGTGTCCTGCCATGACGTTGGCCATTTACTATTTTAGTTTTCAGCATTTTAACTTTTTTTGTGACTTTGTTTATTTTTGTTTCTGTTCAGCCACATGCTATTTTGGAGAGCCTGTCGCTTCTCCTGTCCTCCGTCCTCTGTCCCCTGCCCTTTTAGTTATTTTTGGCAAGGGGCCAAGGATCTGGCTGCCATATAGAGCCATATACATTTGTATCCTCGGCTCACCAGGCTATAGCAGCTAGTGGAGTCGAGTTGAGTCGCAACCTTTTTGATTAGATTACGCAACGTAAAACTGGTTTGCAAATTGAATAAATGACTTTTGCGTTGCCAATATAAAACGTGTTTGAAATTTTTGATTAGGCGAGCACGAACACACACACAGAGCGCGATTTTAGACCTTTCAAGGCACCAACAACAGCAGCAACAAAAAAGTAAAATAAAATAAAATGGAAAACAAAACAACAAACAGCAGCGGCGACAAAATGAACTGAAATGGCAGAGGCCCAGGACAGGGGCCAAAATTTACCAGGTCCCCCGACCGGACTCCATTTTTCCCCGTCACTTTAGATGGCGGATCCTGCGAACCGAATGTAATTTGTCAATTTTGTCGGGTGGCAACGGGAGAGCCGTTTGCGGTCCACGTGTTTGTTGGCAATAGGAAGGCCCAATTAAAATTCATTAAACGTAAATTAACATTGAAGTCGGGCATTATAAATTAACTAGAGGGAACAATGGAACGACCTCGGAAACCTGCCGGAAAGAGCAGGCCAATTGAATAGGGATTTGCGGAGGAGCTGTAGAAACTGTCCTTGTCAGACCAGAACGAATTGTGTAAAAGTATAGGGAGAAATATTAGCTAGTCTTTTTCTTGTGATTTTATATTCTGATTTAGTTTTTGCCACATCATTTTATCACTTTAAAAGCCTCTTCTACAATTTAAAGTTATTGCAAGAGGCATAACCTGACTTTTTGCTTTGCTGTTTTTGTTTGTAAACTTGCAAATAAAGCAAAAGTTATTATTATTAGCCACAGCAATAAAACTAAACCCTTGGCCATGGTGATTTTCTACTTTTCAATTCCCTTTTTTCGGACTTGGTTGCCAAGTCTTAATTTTTTTTATTGCGCTAAATTCCGAAGTGCACAAATCCAATTCAGGCTTAATGAGCTGTGTAATATTTGCATTTTGTTCACACCCCGAAGCACTAATTTCGGAGCTCTTCCTTGGCAGCCTTTTTATTTTTCTTGGCAAAGTGCCGTCCGGCAAATGTGCCGCAATTGCTTCAGCTTTTCTGTTAACGTTCCTTCCTGC
Source organism: Drosophila truncata (assembly GCA_008042515.1). NCBI lineage: Eukaryota > Metazoa > Arthropoda > Insecta > Diptera > Drosophilidae > Drosophila > Drosophila truncata. The sequence goes on along the minus strand of VNJQ01005840.1, from coordinate 152,176 downwards.
CAGTTTTGGCAATCAGGCAAATAGAACTGGCGAGAGATAAAACAAGGGACAGACAGTAGACGGTAGAAGGGGGCAACATAAATCCATTACAGATTGTGAATGCGAAATAAATCAGAGGCCATAATTCATTATTAAATCACTCATACGCCAGGTTAAACCAATTCCAAACGGTGAATGCAGGACAATTAGTGTGTCACTCAGGGAAAGCTGGGAAAGCTGGCAAGCCGGCAAAGCAGAGAGATGAGAAATGGGTTTGCCTTGTGTGCCGTCTCCGCTTTTAGCCAAATGAAAACCTCAAATGCGAGCGAACGAGGAGAATCTTCTTCGGCAAAATCAACAAAATATTTCAAAATAACAAATGTGTCCATTGGTGCAGGGCGCTGTAGGACAGCAGAGCAGCTCCAATGACAAAGTGCTTGCAAACGCACAATATTTGTCTAGGTCATGCATATCTCAATCCGGTCTGGTCTGCGGAAAGGTGAGGGGCAGGTGTGCCACAGCCGGGATATAGTGGGCTGGCCACCCGATTGTTCTCTCCCTGCGATTCCAATCCAGTTTGCCAGTTAAATGCAAACATAAACACAAAGGCAAATACACAAAACGCAAGACATATTAATCAGTGCGAGACAGGGATGGCTGCTGCCAGAGGGAGAGAGACAAAGAGAGAGAGAGATGGTGGCTGGGATATATATTGTATAAGCGATTTCAGCATTGGCTTTGGTTGGCCAAACAAATAAATTGCAATTTGTGTAATCTTAACACCTAGAGGCCAAAATCAATGGCGAACAGAGTCCTTGGAGCAGACATACAAGGAGTGCCTGTGCCAGCACACGGAGAGAAATATTCCACAAGACTTTAAATAAATTTAAAGAGCTTGAAATGGTAATAAGTAAATAAGGGTAAATATATTCTTAATTTTATTACATACTTACGTTTTACTGTAATATTGAGTAATATTTTTGTAAATTATGCATTAAAAATCATTAACTTCTATACCGAGTAGAATCATTTACATTATTTTTATTTTTGCTTCCAACTTAATGCCTTAATTTGTTTCCTGTGCATATATACCTCTGAATGCATGGTAGCAGGTGTGTGGCAAAATATTTACAATTAAGCACAAAGGCAGCAGAAATGCATTGTTCGACATGGCCGGAGAAATGTCACCTATCGCCGTTCAAGGCTATCAAAATGGCATAATATTTACAAGCTTGTTTGTGCGATTTCCTGTCCAAGTGTGAAGGGATTAAATAGGATTGTGGAAAATTAAGCCAAAGTCAAAAATTATGTTTGATTTTAATTACAGCTTGCTAACGGGATTGCTGTCGTAGAAACACCAAGTCTTGTGTGTTATGACGAGCAGAGCCAGAGGGAGCGTGTACTTCAATAATTTATTGAAGCAATATCATTCTCCATTTTCCACCCAGTAAATCATTTTGCAGTACGTTTCCCATTCAAGTCATAAAATTCCATTTAATTTTCCTAAAAAGTCACTATACCAGCTGTGTTCAAGAAGTTATAAAGTTATGCATAAGTAGGTGTATGTAGAATCAATAGGAATTCAAGAAGAATGTCATTAAAGCCAGCTCAAAGCTTTTGAATAATTGTCAATGTCATGTCAAACGTATCAACACTTGAAGGCTTTTCACATTTTCCCGAGTGCAATAATATCTCAAGGGTTGCATAGAACTAAATACTTTACAAGTAAGAATTTTTGATTTGTGAAAATACTATCAACTACACTTTTCGTCAAGAAGTAAGTATTTGTATGCATAAATTTACTATTTGTAGCAACTGTTAAAAACCATTAAATAAAATGTAAAATTGGTGTCATAAATATAACATCTAGGCCTTTAGACTTCCCCTCATAAAAACACATCTTGTCCATGGACTGGCAGCACTCCAAGATGGCCCTGAAGGTCGACCTCGAGGGGTCTAACCAGAGTGCTTAAGTGCCTTAGCGCCCCATGATGGATGCAGCGAGGCACTGCTTAAGCTTAACCCTAAAAGCGCATTTTAAGTAATTTCAGAGCCTTGCCATGCTCTTTCGCCAACCCTTTGCGCTGCGGCTTAAAAGCTTTAAAGGAATTTATTGCGAACACTTGAAGTACGAGAATTCTTTTTACCGTCGCTCCTGTCCCCAGATCCTAGGATGTACATATACATATATGCATAGGTATGGGGAGCAAAGTGAAAGTGGCTTCATAGATGGGAAAAACAACAACAGGCGTTGCTGCCATTAGCTGAGTGTTAGAGGTGCGTAGGTGAACGTTATTTACAATGGATATTTCATGGGGAAAGCCCTCGCCACTCTAAGAATCCTGGCCATACCATATTTTCCCAGCTTCAGCCAGGGCTTTAAATAGTTTCACACTTTTGTTTCTAGTTGTAATGTTGCAGGTCCACATCCTTCGTGTATGGTTCATACATACACACATATGTGGCATCGCAAAACGACATATGCGACGAGAGTTTTGTCTCGAAAATGCAATACAATTGCACTTAATGGCACTGCACTCGCCCAAGTCGTGTGATTCGAAAGTAAATTGCCTTCGAAGTTTCCTTCGGTTGCCGGTCACAAGAAAAATGGGAAAACTGCGACTGGTATAATAGTAGACAGACCCTTGGCTGCGTCTGTTTTTGTTGCGCCATCTCGAAGGAAAATGTATGACCTTTGTTGGGTGTTTTCCCAGAAATATTGGCTTTGGTGAACGTAACAAGGATTTTCACATTTTCCCCGCAATATGGTTTCAAATGCAATTGCTGACAGTTCCTTTGCGGAAGCAGTAACTTTGAAAATTACACTTGCGGTAACTACAATCGGGGTAAATAAATGATTAGCCAAATGATTTATGCTCCACATATCAGCATCTATAATTAACAAGTATTCAACCTCAACATTTTCACAGCTAATCGATTTTATCAACGGGAAAATTTTCATTTTAAAACCACATTTCTTTGCTTTATTTTCCTGACACTCTGCGAATTAATTATGAACTTTTTCACACGGTCGTTGTATTTTTTATGTTTTGTTTTTAATTTTGAAAGGCCAATATTGTACCAAGTATTTGACACTTTACAGGGACGTGAACAAAAAGGCCACAAAATCAGTGTACCATTTTTTGCAAAAGTAATAAATAAGTTATTAGGAATTTCCATAAAACAGCGAAATAGAAAATTCTATAGTCTTTGTATGTTGCGAAAGTTTAATTAATTTTCGCGTTTTTGCTATTGCCTTTATTGGAACTAATTAAAAATTTATTGGTGAATCATAAAAAGTCCAACAAATTATTGACAATGGCAAAGGCGCAATTTGAAGCTGAATATGCGATAAAAAAGGATTAGTTTCAACGCACAGCACCCACTCGCCGCTATTGACAGTAACAATGGACTGGAAATCAGCTTAAAGTCGGCTAAATATTAATACTTTCCCCGTTCAAACTCTATTTAACCTCCCCGCTCAGTCGGCCTAATTAATGTAGTCTGCGAGCTCATCAGGTCGCTGGATAAACATTTTTACACACCCAATCCGCATTCAAATTGATTTATGTTAATTACTGTTTAACAAAATGCGCCTGACTGATTGCTAAATTGATTTTAAATGAAATGCAAATACGGAAAAAATCAACTCGGCCGCGTGAAAAAAGGGAAATCGTCCAATACCCCGCTGCCGATAATGACAATCTATTTTACCGCCCTGATTGCTCTCAAACATCAGCAAGGCTCAATGATACAGAGCGGGGGGAAAGTGCAAAAAGTGTATAAACTAACCGCATTATTTGTTAACATTGATTTTCCACCCTTTTTCATCGCAACCGAGCTTACCACTCAGAGGATAGTTTGCAGATTAATTTTTTGCAAGAGTGTAATTCATAGGCGACCCTTCGTTTAAACATAAATTAAAATAAATAGATTTGATGCGAGCCCAAGAGATCACTCATCCAATTATTACCTTTGTTGTATTTGTTTTGTGTAAGTAATTAAATTAAATAATGGCATAATGTAAACCACAATTTCTTTTGCACTGTGTTGTCTCTTTACCATCTTTGCTTTAAGCACTTCCTTTAATTGCTTGTCCGTTTTGCATCTGATTTTAATGCAATTTACACTTAATTTTCATGTTTCACCTCTCCGCTGGGAAAGTGATTAGCATTTTTCCTCCAACACTTCTAGTTGTTTCCTTGTTCTGGCTATTGAATCGAGTGAGCTGGAGTCTATTAAAGAAAATTAATTTTAAACTTCGTTGCAGCAATGAATATGCAGTACGAAGAGCTAAATAATTGGTTTTGACAAGAAATAATTTCAAGTGATATGCTTTGAGGAAAGATGTATTTTTTCTACTCTAAAATAAATATTTATAGCCCGGGACTTCTCCCTTTGGAATAAAAGCGGTTAGAAAGCAAAGATATGTATGTTGACATGTAAATATCTGAGACTTTTTATGAGCCCTGTTAATGGGAGTCCCTGCGGTGCAAAAACTTTTAGGCAAAGAAACATTATGTGAATATTTATAGAACTTGGCCTCAAAGGAATTGAAGATGTTTAGAAGATGGAACAGAAATATTCAGCTAAAGTTAAGCAGAAATTTTTCTGCGAATGGAAAGAACAACTCCACAATCACTTTAGGATTTTCATAAAGATTTCAAAGTCTCTCAACTATGTCATGCTGTGCAGAAAATATGTAAAAACTTCTATAGAAGCGATGTTTATTTATGACCTATTGTTCTCACAGGTCTCATAGGCCGACTCGTTCTTCATCTACGCAAATTGAAATGTGGGTGAGAGCAATTAAGGAGTCCTTTGTCCTTAGATTAGGTAATGACGTGAGCCGGGAAACTCCATTGGCCTGTTGTCGAGGTCTCAGCTGTCAATTGCAGCAGGTGGAGGGATTGGAAGTTGGATCTGAAATGGGGGAAACCGAACGTGGGAAGGAGATAATGCCCGGTCTTGGATATCGAGGCGGGGGTCTTCGTTGCGGAGAAGCTGACTTGCAGCTGATTTGGCCCCGAAACTTACTCGTGAGTGCCTGTGCGTGTGTGTGTACGTCCTGGCCAAATGCCAACGCACAAAACATGCCATAAATCCACAGGCAGCATATAATTAATAAGGATTAATTGTGCACCAGAACTTGTGCAGCGACAATGCCGGCGACAACACACAGACACAGGACTCGGACACAGACATGGACAGGGACAAAGCCAAGACAAAAGGACGAGTGCCTGCGGAATGGGAGGAGGACATGAATGGAGATGGGGGGCGGAGAGATTGCATGGTCATAGTCAAAATTTAATTAATTAATAGCACAACTTTAGGCGACCTGCATGTGTGCGCTTGTGTGCCTCAGAATGCAGGCGAAATTGGAGGCGAATCGATAAGCAAAACTCGAACTCGGAAAATTATCTCCGGCATGCGTTGTGGCACAAATATTCTTGCAAAATGTTTGCCTTAATTAACAGATGCAGATCAGGGCTCTTTATTAGAAAGCTAATTGCCAAAATATCTACATTCCGTTGAACAAAACTGAATCAAAATAGTTTACTCACAAGCTTTATACATTTATTTAAATGCATCAGCCGGAATATCGAAGGAAGCTAATTTAAAGTTTCTTTAATTAATGTTGTATTAGGGGATTTGGGTAAATGAAAACAGAGCTTTAATTGGAACTTTTGGGTTAACATTTAACTGAGTCATTATTATTTTTGTTTTTATTTCATTTTAATTAATACTAAAAACCTTTTTCTTAAAATGAATAACAAACAAAATAAAGCATTAAATAAGAAATATACAATATTTAATTGAAGCATTTCTTCAAAACTTTTAAAGGTTTTTTTTAGTTCAGTTATTCAAATTCAATTTCAAATTCAAATTCAAATTCAATTGAAATAGAAAACAAAAAGAATATTAACTTGTTTTTGAATGTGTTTAAGTTTTTTTTAAATTTATTAAACCATTTTTTTTTTTGGTCTTAGTCCAAATTGAAAAACGGACAAAATGCAAATAATTAAGTCTTAATATGTCTGGCACAAGAAGATTATAGTTATTGAGTTGTTTTCAATCTGTTAAAATTCTTTTATTTCATTTTTAATTTGTTAAGAACAAAATAGTGTCAGAAGTAGCTTATTTATATTTATTTAATTAATTTTTATTTCTTTATTAATTTGTGAAGAACAAAGTAGTGTCAGAAGTAGCTTATTTATATTTATTTAATTACAAAATAGGCGGCCAACTAATAAGCCGTTTTAAACCCGGTGCTCCTTAACCATCATTCCATCACTTGTTGGATTAAATTAATTATATTTATTTATAAAGGCTGTATTTTACAGTGTTCGGTCCCTGACAATAATTATTATCAATGTTTTCTTGAAACAAAAAAATCATCCACTTGCAGTTTTATTATTATTTTTCAATTTATGTTTCTGACAAAGTTTAAATCTTTTTTCCAAGAGATTTCAGTGGTAATATTTTTTCAGCAAAAACAGACAATCCAAAAAAAAGACATGAATTATACTATTTTTATTTTATAATTTTATTATTTACTTAATTTTGAACAAATATTGCTTGAACTATTTTGTCAGCATCATGATAGGCAGATCCCGTGAAGTTGGCCAAGGCTTTTATCACTCTTAGGAACGAGCTTCTGGCCGAGCGGAACAAATCGGAGGCTATAACCCAAACCTTCTTGTAGCTAAGGTCCAAAATGTTAGCAAAGAACATTGAACGCAGGGGTGCTGAGCGGGCACAAGCTGCCACATCGTCCTTCTCCTTCAATAAAGCTGGACCATTTTGGACAATTTGGACATTTTTGATTTCATGGATTTAAAATTTGAGGTATACCTTTTGGCCTTTTCTTAGAAGAGAACAAAAATTGTGATTGACATAAAAGTAAATGAGTTGTAAAATGTTACAAACAAAAATATATAAAATTTGTATTCAAAAGTTATAAAACAAATGAAACTAAATGGTTTGTTATTTATTAACTTTTAGATATATTATATAAAATACTAAACTACTGTATTATCCTTCACCAACTATCTAGCAAAAAAATGGCATCTGAAAATGGCAAATGATGCTTATCTTCTAATATGACACATGTCTATATTCCTCATTAATTTAGAAAAGAACAAAAAGTACAGAAATGTATACTTATATATTAAGAGGATAATTGTATAGTTTTCGTTCGTTTCTTCCTGTTGGCATCACTAGTTTCTCCCCTCAAACAAAATGTACCGATTGCTGAAGTTCTAATGAATCAATAAACTCCGATATTTTTGCTTAGTTGCCAAATTGTCTCATTTACAAGCTGCAAGCTTAATTATTAGCCGGCATTTGGCAGCAACTGAGAATTGTCCGCTTAATTCGAAAGGAAGCGAAAACTTTTTTATTGGCTCTGCAATCCCAGCGACTTTTCTCCTCAGCATTTCAATTCCGTGAACTTTTTTATCAGACCTTTTACAGTTTCGTACTTAACTTTGCATTCACTTGGCCATCGGCTTCCTTCGCCTGGCAGGTGAGCGCCGAGGAGGATGGCAGGGAACTGAAAGACGGCAATTAATGTTAAGCCCTTGGCACGGCCCAAAGGATAGTTGGGCATTTGGCAGAGCGAAAAAAATCGAAAGAGAGGAAAAAAATACACAAGTGCAAGCGCCTGAGCAGAGGGAAAGGGCAGCAGATTGGTTTTAATTAGGAAAAGTGTTTTATACTCCAATAACATTATGGTAAGCCTTGAAGGATTGAACCTGATAGTAGAGATACAATTTAAAATGAAGTTAAAAGCAACATAAAATACTTACAACTTCACAGAATTTAAACTTCAATTGATGTACTTAAAGTTCCTAGAATATTCCAACGCATAAATATTATTTTTCGCCATTTTTGATGAGTATTTTGGCTTCGATAACTCATATTTCACGGTATGAAGAGCTTTTCCCAATAGCCATTTGGTATTTATCTCTGTTTACCATACTTTATGCTTGACTGATTTCCACATTAAATGCGACTATTTTCTTCGCAGAAATATTTTTTATTATAACAACAGACAAACAACAATAAAACTTGAGATACGGTCGCAATTTTAGTATTTTTATTTTTTGCTTATGGCTTCCACAAAATTGTTTTGAACCCACATCCAGCGTATATTCGTAAGCTTTTTAGTGAGTAAACAAGATTTTTGATGCCGCATAATTTAGCCACCGCCAGCCTGCCCGCCAGCCTCCCGCGGGTAATTTGTTTTTGACGCATTGCTGATAACGGCGGTGATGATGATGTCATAATTTTATTTTGCCCCTCCATTGCTCGGCCGAAAATCAAAACACAAAGCGTTTAAATTCCAACGATCTGTACGCATTCGATATAATTTGCATAATATTTTAATTTTGCATACTTATTGGCGCATAATTAGGTGGCTGCGCGGATGAGGCGGGCTTTACTGTTTGGCTTCCAACCCAAAATATGGCGTCCGAGGCGATTTTATGTTTTCATTTTAATTTAGGTATATTCTTGAAAAGTATATATATCTATAAAATATATGTATACATTTTCACCAAGCCTTCGATTATCACGAGTCCTCCCAAGCATTTAGTAGGGACTTCAGCTCGCTCTTATTTACGAGCTGCCCACCCCGGCGTACCTACGTACGCGCATTTTTAATGGACTCCGCGGAGCACTCCCGCGACCCCCATCGATACACTCAGATATACAGCGACCGGGTGCAAATCGAACGAACATTTTGGGTGCCAGATAGTGTTTGTCTAAGATCCACAGCGGTGTTCCAGCGCCGGGATACTTCTTTTTGCAGTCCCTCTCCCTGGCTTCGCTTTTTTTCCTGCCCGCTCCAGGACCTAACGTACGAACACAAACACTCTCGAGCTGCTGAGCGTTGCCGGATATTGGCTTCATACACCGCCAGCCAATTTTAAATTGCCAATATTGATTTATACGCCGCATGCGTTGCTGCCACATGGGGTACGAAAGCCGTGCCAAGGGGCAGCCGGCTGCCGGCAGCCGGGAGTGGGAGTCCTCGAGTCCTGGATTCGTGGCTCTTTAGCTCCCTGGTCCCGGGCCCTCCGAAGCATTGTTAAGTTGCAATTTTGCAGGTGGCTGTCGGGGATGCATTGCCGAAGACGGACGTGGCCAAAGTAAATGGCCAGGGGATTTCAGGTAGTTAACGCTACCAGAATTTATTGGCCGGGCTTTAATAGTTCCACCCGCGTGCAATGCAAATGTGATTCAAAATACACAGTGAATAAAGTGGCGATCTAAATGAATAAATTAAAATTTAAATGAATAAATTATAAATAAATAAATTCATTGAAATTTCGATTTAGTTGTCGTGTCGTTTAGTTTAGTGACCAGCCTGAGTCTCGGGCGTATACGTAATATTTTGACTTACCCTTAAAATGCTTCATGTTCCTTTTGGAAAGTAAATATTTTAAGTTAAAAAGCCAGTCATTTAATATACTTTAATTTAGTTTTAAATTATTATATTTTCACTAACAAAATGAAAATTTTACTTGTATTAAAAGCGTTATTTTCAGTGCACAACCCTATAAATACGTGTGCTGCGTAGAGTCCTCACATATAGTATTACTTAACCAAAATGCAATTGGATATGCCATCAAAGCGAAAAAATCATTTGGCCGTCGTTTCTCCTCGCCATCTCCTTTTAATTTCCTCTCCCCCATCTCTAAGGCGGTCTTCGTGCCTTCTCTGGTTTGTGATTTCCCAAATCCCATTTAAGAATTCCCTTTGTGGGAGCCAGGGATACCCGGAATTCAGTCTCACCCACAACAGTTGAACAAACTCCTTTGCATAATTCATGCAAAAAATTCAACACAACTCGCATTCGAGTCCCAATGAGCTCTTGTATATTTTCTCAGGGCTGATCCTGCCTCTGGTCCTTTGGCGGAGCAAGGTCAACACATGCTTTAAGTTCCGATTCCAACAGATAACTGTGTCAATGTGGAATGTGTCAAGAGAGCCGTTGCGTAGTGTTTAGGAATGGCAAATTATGAATCTGTAGGAAGTATTTTAAAGTATTTATGTATATATATGCCGTGAGAATATAATAAAAACAAACTTTAAATATCCTTTCAGCTTTTCTGTAAACTAATTTTAAATTTGTTGACTACAAGTAATAAAGTAAGGTCTACTTCCTTTCGTTGAACTCTTCTATTTCGGGGTTCTTTAAGGCCTTTCAAAACCATTATATTTCAAAGGCTGCACCTGGGAAATAAAAGAAATTAATTGCCCGCTTCCGTAATGAACGTCATTATAAAGCTGTCAACTGCATTCAGTACAGTATTATGACCTGCTCTGACACATAATGACTTTTTTCTTGCTTTTACATTAATGGATTCTCTTTTTTTTTTGTAACACAGCATAAGACTTTTGTTTTTATTGTGCACAAAGTGAATGGTTTGGAGCCTTTTATTTAACAATGACAAAAATAAATATCAGCCTTAATGAATTTCCACATCAAACATGGCCGCAAACAAAGGGAATTGAAAAAATAATTCACATTCATCTTTTAGTCATTTAAATATCGCATAAAAATCATTTTAAATACCCCTCAAAGGGGATTGCCACAAAATAAACGAAAAAATAAAAAAAAGTAATATATATAAAAATTAATATTAAAAGTGATTTAACAATACCTACAAGAATATATTTACAAGCCTTTCTATTTGTGGCAGCTGCCTCAACTTGTTGCAGTAAACAACGTTATTAATGCATAGCGCCAAATTAGGTTTATACATATTTGTCTTGCTTCTGGCCATGAAATAACGTCAAAGCGCCTAGGGGGCCAAAAGGAAGAACACCCAAAACGAAAAATGGTAATACATTTTCCATTAAATTTAATTTGCATGGTTTTAGGCGCAATCCGCTTCCGTCTGAGCTTTGGCTGTGGCCTAAATTCCATTACGCGTAAAATATGATTTTGTTTTCATTTTCCATTTGCATACCCTGCCGAGGATATTGGATTTTCGATTTGGCGTTAGAGAAAATATTGCTCTGATGATTAAATAAAATGCGTTTAAAAGAAATTATAATATATTTTAAAATAATAAATACAAAACTATGTTTTGCTCGCATTTCCTTATGTGTTATTTATATATTTAATGATTTAAGTAGCTTCTCAAACCTTCGTATAAAATGCAAGTTTAAATTACTATTACTGTCACAATGTCTGTTAACATTTTCTAATATTATTTTATTTATATATCTGTATATTTGTATTTCTATACTTTACTGGCTGCATACAAACAAAAAGAAAAAAACAAATGCAATTTCTAGAAGGACAATGAGAAAATTTAGCATTAACCTTAAATTCGGAAGGTCCATTGCATTGCCATGGTAATGCTGCAGCATTAGGGGTCTGGCATTGTCCTCACTACGGTCCGTTCCGCGGAAAAGGAGCATCGATGTTGTCCTCCACTTTTGCCCGGGCATCTTCCAGTGCCGCTTTTATTGTTATTTCGCCTGCATCATTATTTCAGTTGGCGCCTTGACTCTGGCAAGTGGAGGTGGAGTGAGTTACCAGCTACCAGTTACCAGTTCCCAGCAGGTCCTGCCCACTTCCGGATGCGGTGGCAGTGTCCCTTGGCATTGTGCGGCGCTGCCTTTGCTGTTGTTGCAGATAAAGATAAATAGTCTCAGATAACGCTCAGTTATTTGCAAACAAATACAATTGCGGTTCATTGATGGCGGTTTCATTTTGCCTTTCGCGGCGAAGGCGAAACGAGCTGGTTGTGGAGCCGGTCCGGGCCATTATCCTGCGGTCCTGAGTACTGAACCCTCCCTCCTGGCAGCCCGCTTTTAGCTGATGCTATTCAGATTCTGCTTGAACACGAATTTGTCGAACGTGTTGCAGATGAACTCTGCGTACCACTTGCCAGCAATGCTCAGCCATTTCTGCAAAGAAGGTAGTCGGTATATCAGGAAAAGGAACAGGAGTCTATGGAAAACATGGGTTCAAAACAAAGGAAAACATGATAGTAACTAATAATACTTAAAGGACGTGTTATGGATAACTCTCCATGTAAAAAGGGAGTGTAACAAACAATTAAATTTAATTTAAATGTTCTAAATTGTGTTAATGTTCATATTAATACCCGATATTATGAGCACACAGGGATGAATACTTTTGCTTCTTTATGGCACTCACCGCTATGGTCATTGAATTCTCCGGCTTGAAGCCCCAGTAGCCGTTGGTCAAGCCCAAAACAAAAGCCATCAGGGGCTCCTGCTCGTCCTCATCAATGATATACTTGAGCACATTAAGGGCAGTGGTCCAACTAAGCTGGCGATATTTGTGCAGGAAGAGGACATCGCTGACGATTTGGGCTCGACTGAGGACGTGGATGCTGCGGAAGTCGTCGTAGAGAGTGGCGGCCAACAGGTCCCAGGTGTGCTCGTCATACTGGACTCTGTAGTATCCTGTGGCGCCCAAATTAAAGACTATCCACTGACCCTGCGGCACCAAGACTTTTAAATGTAAGGGATTGCCGAGAGGCCTCATCCATTCCTTGGGTCGAAGATCGAAGAAATCTGGGTTCGCCTTGGTGGCGTAGGTAATGGGGATCCACCAGCGCTCCGGCCGGCTTTCGTTTAGGGCGTGACTCTGGGTAAGGAATACGGCATTGCCCTCTCGCCTGACCGTCACCAGTGGATAGCCATCCTGCTGGGTCCAAGAGTCCATAATGGTTTTCAGCTTCTCCTCGATGGGCGGGGAGTTGAACTGCCGTTCCCAGGCCAACTGTAGAGATCGCCAGAAGATATCGGGCGTGCTGCCGGAGAAGGAGTTCTGCAAAAGATGTCGCTGGATGCCGTCAAAGAAGGTATTATTGCCCAGGAAGCCATTCAACATGACCACCAATGCCTCGGCCTTTTTGAACAGGGACTCCTCCACCGATGGGATCACGGGAACCAAGGCAGCCGGGCTACCCAGGGGGGGCAAGGGGGCCAGAGTCAGACCACCCATCTGTGCCTCATGCATGAAGGCCATCTTACGGTGACGAAACAGCAGACGCCGTCCCAAACCCGGCTGCAGGTGATCCACGCCCAGAGCCTCGAAGTAGCCGTTAAGGCCTTCTTTCAGCCAGAGATCTGACCAAAAGTCGACGGTCATTAGGTTGCCAAACCACATCTGGGCTATTCCACGGGCAACCATCTGGAGCGCTACCATTTTTGCCGGAGTCATTGGACCCTCGTTAAGTTGCACAACCTCCTTACTTCGGTAAACAATAAGGCCCAAGCTACTCGCCATCGGCTCGGGAATATTGTCAACCACCAGCTGGTCGATCTTGACCAGCGGCAGGCGGACGCCCAGCCGTTCCTCAAAGAACTGCAACAGCTGCGGTGCCACATGGGCGGCAAAGGAGGTCTCATCGCCGGGACGCGAGCAGGTTCGAAAGTGCATTGGGTTCGAGCTGACAGACTGACTGAAGCTGCAGGTGAAGTTGTTGATGGAGAAGGCCAGCAGGTGGGTGGGAATCGCGGGTGTCACCTCGTGCACTGACCACACATAGGCAGGCAGATCCGGGCTGATCGAAGGGGACGTTAAGGAAATACCAGGATAAATGAGTCTGTTACAGGAAACTATAATTTTCAATACTTACTTGGGCAGTATTGCTAGGACCTTCATATTGCTAAAGCTCTGGAAGCGCTTGTGATGACCCATTGTGACATTAAATGTAGCCCTGAGGGAAGGCTCGTCGAAGCTGGGCAGGGCTTGTCTGATTAATGCCCGGTCGAAGAAGGTCAGCGAGTATAAGCTGCCAAGGAGTATGGTTTAAGCAAGTTAAGTTTTTGGTACTCTGTAACTTGGCAAGGCTTACTTCTTTTGCAGTGACCTTGCATTTGCATAGCGGCCAATAAAATAACCATCATTGCTGTCTTCTGTCAATTTTCGGCCGAACGGGATGCTCAGAACATAGGTCCTGCCCCTGGTCAGGCGTCTGCTGAAGTTCAAGATCATATATTGCCGATTCTGGTTGAACTGAACCTTCCTCAGCGTCACATCATCCGACCTGAGCAGGCTGATATTCGACGTTTGCACCTTAAGAAAACCAACATGCAGCACCACCTGTTTGGTGGACTTCTGCACATAGACGGAGATCTTCACTGTGCCATTGTAGTGGGGCCTTGTCGCGTTCTCCAGGTGCGTAATCAGCCTCAAATCGTAATGGAAAGGCACCACAGAGCCTGGCAGTCGTGGCTCGTCGTAGGGGCCCAACGACTTTGCTAAGTCCGCCACAAAGCAGATGACCAGCAGGAGCAAGAGTGGGTGCCGGAATCCATTTACCTTAAGGGGACATTTCGACATGCTTATTAAATACTTTCCACTCCTCCGCGGAACTGAGATTCTACAAAAGGAAACTTAGGCTTATAATTTTAAAGAAACCGACAATTTATAAGAATTCTGACAAAAAGGAACTCGTTTACTATCAACTTGCTTGTATACTAAATTTTTAAAATAAATGAATCACGTTTGCTGCGAATGATCTGTGGCATTTACAGATCGAATCAATAGAAATATATCTAAATGCTTTCACCCGCGGCTCGGGATTCGGAGATTATTATAAGGGACCATTTCAAGTGGGGGAAGAAGCGATTCAAAAGTAAAAGTTACATTCGCAGGACGTCTTGGCAGCGTCTTGACTTACTTTCCAGCTTTCACTCGGGGGGCTGGCAGAAGTTTTGCAACTTTCTGCGATACGTGCGTGTGTCGATTTGTGTCTGTATCGGTGCGTGTGCGGGCCGAGCGCCAAAAAGTATGTTAAGCACTTTGGTCCCACTTTGCAGGCGCACTTTTGGCACAGCCTCGAACAGCCATATAGCTGCGCTAACGCATACGGATACGTATTCGTATCTGGCCTGCGATTTATACGTGCATGTAATATGTGTAATTTATGACTGACGGGATGTGTGCGCTTAAGTTATGTGCAAAATGCTCACAAAAGCCGCCTGGCTTTCGGGGGCTAACAAACTTTGACTCAAAACTTTGGCCGCAGCCCCTTTGCCGACTGCCAGAATATTGACAGTCACGTGTGGATTAGTTATCGGGCTCGAGCTGCATATGGGCTTGCATATTCCTCCACGACGTGTTGAATGGATTTTCCAGTCTCTGAGGGTCTTCCTTTCTTAAAGATACAACAATTTAGCATTTATAGCAAACATTTATTTGGATAATAGAGCGGAAATTGGTTTAAAAAAATAATGATGGCTGAAAGGAAACAGCTATAAGAATGTATAGGAATATACAGTAATTTTTGTACGATCTGCATGTAATAAAATCTCGAGTTATGTGGACTTAATCCAGCCAATAGACATTCAGTTACCCAATTTAATTACAAATATTTATGTAAATTATTTGTTGTAATCTTTAAAACCACTAAAATAAAGTATTAATTGTTATTCACAATTCTATGTGAAATAGGTATGCTTGATTAATAAAGAAATCCCATTTGTTTTCCCAAGTTCAGCTTGAATGGAAACCCGAACCTTTTAAGACAGAAATTAGTGCAAGAATGTGGGTGTAGCTCCATCGGTGAGGCATGATCATTGTTAGGCGGCTGCTCGAAAGAACCAGGCTCCATCAGATTATGCTTTATGCCTCTCAGCCCTTCCCCAACGCATTTGTTCATCTCGTTCCGGACCCTAAATGAATTTTCATTTCCAATTACTTTACGATTTTGCCTTTGTGTGCCTGATGACTTGCCCCTGTCCGCCGCTCTTTCCGGACTCTTTCCGTCCCCATCCGACCCTGGTGGCATTACAATTCGATTTCCTAATTTTCAATTTTACACGTTTGGCAAACACTCGAGTCGAACAGCCCAGATCGAAAACAGGACAAGCGCCCAGAGCCCAACCTAGCACTCATCCTCATCCGCATCCGCATTCGCATCTGCATCCACATCCGCAACCCCCTTTATCCCCCTTCAATCGCTGGCACTATCCGTATGCAGTGCCAGGCCAGAGACTTTTGAGAAATTTTAATTAAAATTGAATTTTCTTGCATTTAATTAAAAGCTTAGCTGGCGCGCATGAAAAATGAAAGAAGCCAAAGAAAAACTCTGCTCGATGTGGATGCGGATGCGGCATGGCTGCAGCAGAGGCGGGGGCAGGGCACTCGAGTAGAAGAGCATGCACTCGCTGCGCCAGAGATATGGGAATCATCATCCTCAGTCGGCTAAGGATGGACCGCCCAGCATCCAGGATTGCCCAAGCCCCATCGCAAAAGGAAACGGAGCCGAGGATATTTTCGTTTGTTTACCCAGCCTGGGATGGAGGCAGTTTGGTACCGGGAACCGGGAACCGGAAATGCAACACTGACAGCTACTGTCAAAATAAGCAACTAATCTCTCTGCTGCAATATTGTTTGACAGGCTCACAGCTCGTGCACAAACAACCCCTCACACCCGAGCCCACTGCTACTATTTAAGGGCTTCCCGGCTGCCGGTTGTGCAATTGATTTTCACTGGAGACAATTGCCCGAAATTTCAGCCATGGCTGCTTCTGTGCAACAATCATCGTCCAATTGGATTTCGGGTTGCGGCCGGCTAATTAAGTTTTTCAGCCCCACTTCCCGCAATCTCCCGAAATGTGCCTATGCCGCAATATTTTCCACTATTTCCGGCCACGAAAATGCATCACAATTGCTGATCGGATCGGATCGGATCGGATCGGAAGTGGCGACCAATTGAAAGGCTTCGCCATGCCACTTTTAACCAGCCATTTAGGGTTATTACCTTTGAATTAAAAAGCCCGAGTTTCAGGCCTCTGAAAAGTCAAAACCTTTTAGATAATTCCTAAAAAATTAAGGCAGGACAACAAGTTCAAGTTGCAGCTATGTGTATGCATACAATAAATTAAACTAATATCTTCATTATTTAATAATATTACCTCTAACTCCTAGTTATCCTTCCTTAAGCAACCACATTTTTCCAAGCCAATCAATGAACATTTTACTTTTCATATTTTTCAGCTCAGGCATCGAAAAATGCCACAAAAATGTTCTTGTGCCGACCAACTGACCAAGCAAGCGATCAATGGGGACCCGTCCTGCTGCCGAGATAGTGCGGCTAAAGCCACATAATTGTTTTAAATTTTTCATAAATTCCCCCGCAAAATGCTGCACGATAAAAATGCGGCACACAAACCCAGCTGTCGTAGGTAAATTTTCGAGTCTTGGCTTTCCAGAGCCAACGAGCCGGCACTCCTCGAGATCCGGCGGTCGAGGGCGGAGATTCAAGCGGAAAAGGGGACCGGGGACCGGGGACCGACTGCAGCGATAGCATAAATAGTTTAATATAAAACGCAGACAAAGGCCGAGACCAAAGCCCTTAGCTCATCTCATGCCCGCATAGTTCGTGCAGCTCGCTGCCGAAGTTTGTGAAGCGTTTCTTTTGTCCTGCGGCTGGAGGGAAAATATTTAATGCACCCACAATATTTTGCTTGGCTGGCAAGTGATAATGCACCGGCCTCGGGATGGTCCCCATCCTCCAGGGGCCGCCTTGGCCTTTGGCAACAGCAAAAAGGACCGGGCCGTCGAGCCACCGAAGCCCCGAATATCCGAGGACAGACCCAAGTGGGCGCTGGTCGTCAAAGGAGCCGATTCGCTTTTTATATGCATATTCAACAGTGTGGAAATAATAAAGCCAACTTGCCGACAGTTATAGTTGCTTCTCCAGTTGTCTAGAGATAGTCGAGCTGCCGGAATCAGGAGTCAGGAAGCCGGAAGCACTCATTGCCGGCCCAGACATTGCCTGGAAGGAAGTAGGGAACGACGACACCGAGTCCTTGGACACTGTGTTCTCTTCCTGGAATCAATGCAGTGCTAATAATAAGCTATCATGTAGTCAACAATGAAATAAGTTAATATTTATAAAATATCTTAAAAACAAGAAAGGAAAGCTAACTTCGGGCGGAGCCGAAGTTTATATACCCTTGCAGAATATTCTGTAAATTATATTTTCCAAATTGAATCATATGCAATCTAATTTAAATGACTTAACGAGAAGGCTGAAATGGCCGGGTAATTTCCGATCGTTCAGTTATATGGCAGCTATAAGATATAGTCGGCCGAACGTTATGAAATTTGGTAGGTCGGATTAACTGACCAAATATATAATATGTACGAAGTTTTTCTTTTCTATCTTCAAAAACACAAAAGATGGGCAATTTTCGATTTTTCAGTTATATTATTATATCTATAGCTATATCTTATAGTCGGCCGATCCTGATAAAATTTGGTTTGTCGTAGTATTTTGCCAAAAATAGCATTCTTACTAAATTTGAACTCTATAACTCTAAAAACACCGAAGTTATACCATTTCCGATCAATCAGTTATATGGCAGCTATATGATATAGTCGGCCGATCCCGGCCGTTCTGACTTATATACTGCGTGCAAAGGAAAGAAGGGTGTGTGCAAAGTTTCAAGTCGATAGCTTTAAAACTGAGAGACTAGTTTGCGTAGAAACAGACAGACGGACAGACAGACGGACAGACGGACAGACGGACAGGTGATCCTGACCAAGAATATATATACTTTATAGGGTCGGAGATGTCTCCTTCACTGCGTTGCACACTTTTGACCAAAATTATAATACCCTCTGCAAGGGTATAATAAAAATACATGTACTCGTGTATCTTTATAAGTTAAAAACCTTAAAGGTAATTTCTACAAAAAAAGTCAGTTGATAAAAAGTATTTACATGAGTCTTTGTTAGGAATAGAAAAAGGAATACTACACCTCCAGTTTATATAACACGTCTGGTGATGCTAACAAGGAATACTTATTGAATTGAAATGTCTCAAAATGGAAATTGTATATTTAAACAGCATGCCGTGACTTATCAAGCCATTATGCACATCAGCTCTCCCACTGACATAATTAAATATGCGTTTCCTGCGAAGGCAAAAGACAACCGAACGACGATTAGCTGATTTGTCATTCAGGACACGCTTTAATCGAACCCACCGGTCGGGCCTGCATGCCGAGCCACCGAAATTGAAAGTGACATTTATGACACAGACGTTGCTGGCGCGACAGCATCGTTTCCATCAGCGGCATTATCCTGACGATGCGCTGCAGCATTTCGTCCTGCGGCATTGATTTGAATTCTGTCAACAATTTCACAGCTCGACGACATCTGAGAAGGTGGAACGAGGCGCTGATTGGCCATCTCATTGGGGCGGGGGAGCAGAGCAAATTTAATTGTTGTCAATCTGACATTGCCAAATTAGAGCTGGCTGACGGCTGTCTCTCTTGGTTTGCGTTTGGCTTTGTTTTGTCCTCTGGCAACCCGAAAGTTCTTTTCCCATGTCTAGCTGTATTTCTTTGAATTATATGCCATAGATGAAGGTTGTGTTGCCTTCTTTTAATAGATCGATCCTACAAGATCGTATCTAAACCAACCTTAATGCAACTAAAGACGCGCGCGCCACTTCTGATTAATCCTGGTATACAAACCTATCATGCTTTCAGACTCCAAATTAAGGACCTAAAAATTTGTAAAAACCTAATTTACAATCTAATTGGAACTTAATTTTAGACTTCAAGGATATGTACGATAATACATTCACAGCGCATAAGCCTACGTAGTTGAAGCAGTCCCACTTTAAGCTTTAGTTTCTAACTTTAAGCAAACAGTATGTAAATAAAATGTTATAAAAATTATATTTTTAACGTCTAAAGGCTGTAGCTATTTCAAAGAAAAGTTATTTCAAATGTTGGAGAATGTTTCTTGTTCATAATCAATCTCACTGTCTATCCTTGTCGACACTCCATGATACGTTTTTTTTTTGTTTTCAATGTCATGGCCACAGAAAACTGCCGGCTACCGGGTGGGTTCCCCCCGAAACTCACAATTCCCGCTTGGCCTGTGGGCACTCCTAATTTGTGTTCCTTTTTTTGTGTCCCTTGCTTTTCTCTCCTGGAATATTATGATTTGGGCCATAATTATTTTTCTGGGTCCTTTTGAAATGCACGGGACGTGAAAGCCGGCCCCTCAGTGCATTTCGGCCCCTCCAACGACGCATTCCCCAGGATGTGGCAACATTTTGCTTGTCACGCAAATGTTTCGTGTCAGATTTTCCCTGCTCCGGCTAGCTTCCTGCAGGAAATATTTTTTAACCGCATATATACTTACACACACATACCTCTGCACAGTTTGCCATATTCTTCATAAAAGGCTTTATGTATGCAGCATTAGTGTGTAAGAGCCATGCTCGTGGAAAGGAGCGCGGCACGTCGACGGTCCACTTGCGGGAAGTCTGATACCCACTGCCAACTGACCCATGTAACAACTCATTTTTGCAGGAGGACTCGTCGAGATCGTGGAAATTTTTAGAAGAAAGCTATAAATATATTTAATAATTTTATATAGCGATAACCTGTTTGGCTTTGCAATATTGTAATCTTGCACACCTGTTTGCATTCAGTTTATCAATATGAAATCTAAAGAGAGATTATCATTTAATGTATTACTTACATCTTCTGATAGTTTAGCTTTAAATATAAGTATTAGGTTTTTCGTGTGGATTAATTATTCTGAAAGTTGGAATATTTTTATTATACCTCTGGGTATATTGCTGTTTTTAGTGCATTTTCAATGCTCTCCCAACCACTGTGCATTTCCCGCAGCACGTTCTCCCGGTCGCCTGCTATATTTTTCAATTTGTAAACATATCCTGCGGTGCCGGCGCTGAGAGTCGGTCTGAAAGGGGGGCGGCATTAGCCAGCATCTGGCCACGCCCACGTCGTGGGCCGGGATGAAATGCATTTGCTTCATTTGTTTGGCGTGTATTTCATGTCAACTTAATGTTTATTAGAAAACGTCTACTCAAGTTGCAGGAGCAAGGGGAGCAGCTCCAAGGGACGCAGCACCCTGCCCCCAGTTTGCAGCTGTCAAACGATGCCAACCTTGGGCAGGGAGCTCATTCATCAAGCAACGGAAGCCCAAGCCAGAAAACAGTTTTTAATACGCCATTTTGCTCTTTTTTTCGCTTAGTTCTCTCAAAGTCAACTTGAATTCGCCAAAAGAGCCATGGGGTATTTAATCGGCCTTCGTCCGCTGAGCTGTCATGACAGCTGAGTTCAGGAGTTATGCTTTGATGGAAATTTTATGGGAGACTCTGTTCGTCATTTAAAGGTTAAAAAAAATATTTGTTTTTCAACATTTTCATTAACTTTTACAATCTTAAAGTAAGCTTAAAATAGTGTTCAAAATTTCAGTAAGATTTCCTTTCTCTAATGTGTGATGTATTCCAGATTCTATTTTATTTTGACGAGAATTCTTAAAAGTTTCCAATAAAAATATCTACACAAGAAACTTAAATCTTTACAAATGATTGTTTCTCCAATTTCTACAATTTTTGAAATAATGTTACAACAATTTGTACCTTCTCACTGTCCCAGTTGAATGTTCCACCTCTGCAGGTGGTAGTTGATCCACCCGCGCATCTGCAACACATCAGTGTAGATGCCCGGGGTTCTAACGGTGCCACAGCCTAAGCCATAGGTTACAATTCCGGCTTGCTCAAAGCGAGTGGGGTCCTTGGGCAAGGGACACACAAGTGCCGAGCCTCCGTCGCCCTTGCAGCTCGCCCTGCGGTTAAGGCTCTCTGCGCATATCGCATAAGGTGAGACCTGACTTCGAAATTGCCGTTGGCACACGGTCTTGTCTATCATGTTAACGTCCACCCGCTTGAGCACACTGGGGTAGTCCTCTGAGTGAGCCTCCATCGGACCCCAGCCATTGAAGAAGCAGTGTCTGCCCGCAAAGCTCGTCTGCTGCGAGGGCAGAGACACTGTCCGGATGTTTGCCTGCACCGGGAAGTGAGCTTTCAGGATAAGCAGAGCTACGTCATACTCCCCGCTGTACTGTTTAAACTTGCCATGCCGGATCACTTTCTTCACTCTGCGGTCCACGTGGCCGTAAAGCTCCTCTGTGGTGGAGACATCCCATTCGCCAGCCCTCACCAGCAAATCGTCCTCCACAGCGCCATTCAATATGTGTACGGCTGTAAGGACCACGTTAGTCGCGATCAGGGAGCCGCCGCCAATATAGCGGGTCAGTCCATCCCTCCTATCCAGAACTGCCACCACCCATGGAAACTCCCTGGGTCGTGCTGCTCCCGGGACCAATCCCATTTTCCTGTCCAGGCCGTTAGCATTGTACTTGGCATTGCCAGTGGCCTGCAAAAGATATTTCAAGACTGCTTCACCAAAAAACTATCTTTTCCGGACTCACTCTTCCGCCAGCGCCACAGCTAATCAGCAGCCCCAAGAGTAGCGTCCACAATAGCGTCATTGCTCGGTAGGGAACTCGGAATGAAATGATCTCAAGCTTAATCGGAACGCTCTGCGAATTCGAACCTTTGTCATTATCAGTTCGATTTTATTGAATTGAATTTAATCACAATTCTCGCAACTGTAGTAATTCCAGCAATCAAAGCTCAAGCTTGACATTTTTCAACGATGAATAAATATGAATAAATAAATATCCCTTTTTTTGCTATCTACCCAGAAAATAGTACGATATAACGATCTATTTTAATTTTACATTTTCTCTTTTTTTTTATTAGCTTCTGATTTATTTGATTTCTGATTTATTCGCTCATAATAAATGCAGGCTTATCAGCTACGACTATAAATACAGAGTATATATGTAAAGAAATATTTGAACAGTACAATATTCCATAAGCAAAGTATGTATAAGCGTCGTTTTTAAAATACCCAAATCAGTAGCCAACGAGTCTCCGCGACGGATTGTTTCCATTTAATAGCCTTTCGGAGAATTCGTTATGTCAAATTTTATTGATACTCTCGGTGATCTTTGGAAACATCAATTAAATCAAAAAAACAATTTTTTGTTTATGATTTTTTTTGCTTTGATGTTACTAAGTTGTAGTTTTGCGTATAATATTTCCCGTTCACAGTATGAAAGAATATTTAAAGAAGCTAAGAATCAACTCGATATAACAACAATAGTAACAACAACATCAACAACAACAACAACAACATCAAGGCCGATTTCTGGAATTAAGCAATGCGGCTTGCTCAAGGATAAAATTTGTGTAAATCGCGCTGAGTGCTCGACGACTAGAAGAAATAAGATTGTTATTGACCTTCAGCCACAACCCCTAAGTGCCTGCCACTACCTCGAGACCTGCTGCCATCCCAACGATGTGGTGAGTTTGCTGAACCACAACTTTTTCACTAACCCAACCTAACTTATACATAGCAGAGAGTATTCCGTTCCTCTTAGAAATATGCATTTTTTTAAGTTTTTAGTTTTTATCTGTACTTAATAGAGAAACCAGAATTCTTGATTTGGTGGGAGAGAGATCGATCTCTTAAATATAATATATATACGTTAACAAGATGTATTTTATTTTTCTTTGCAGTTATCTAAGGATGAACATTCGATGACCTCGGATTACGAGTTGTGTGGAGTCAGCAATGTGGGCGGCATTTTCCTGACAGTAAAGAATGGCGAAGTGGAGTCAAGCTTTGCCGAGTTCCCCTGGACCGTGGCTATTCTCAACCAAAACCAAGAATTAATCTGCAGTGGGGCTTTACTAACCGATAAGGTGATCTTGACCACGGCCTCCTGCTTATTTCCCGAACAGTCACTGATTGTTAGAGCCGGGGAATGGGATCTTAGGACAGACAAGGAGCCACTGCCATATGAAAATCGGAAAGTCAAGAACCGCATTATTCATAAGCGTTTCAGTTGGAACTTATCAGACTATAATATTGGCATTTTGATACTAAAAAAACCATTTTCGCACCTTAAGCACATGGCACCTGTGTGCTTGGATAATGGGGACACCGCACTTGATGTTGACAACTGCTTCATCTCAGGGTGGCATGTGCGGCAACCATACCTAACCTCTGTTCCGAAACGGGAAATTGTTCTCAAAATAAAAATGGACTTGGTCACTAAATCCTCCTCGTACAGTGCGGGAAGAGAGTTTGGTGGCTACATTAAAACCGAGAGGCCAGTTACTGTCAGTGGTGCTCCACTAGTTTGTCCCACTAAGGGCAACAGGTACTACTTGGTGGGCGCATGGAGCTTCGGAATGAATGCCACCACCTTCACAGATGTTAGGGCGTACAAAGGGTGGATTAGGGAGGAGCTGGCAAGGCACAACATTGAAATTTGAACCTTGCGACCCCGTCACAATATTAAAATTCGTATTTTATCATAAAAACACTAATTTTGCCAAAAATAAAATTAAATGTATTTAAATATTATTGTTTTGAACGTTGAGAATTGAATTGGACAATAAAATTGCATAGACATGAATTAGGATCCTTGAAAATCCTTCAGCATCCCGGTCCGCACTGAGAGCCTTGACAGATGTCGCAGAGGGATGAGTCCACTTGGTAGTACTCGGTGCACCGGCGCTCGGGTGCGTAGTAGTCATAGAGAACGACGTAGGCCGGCTTCTGCATAGCCACGTCGTGAGTCCTGGCCGCCTCCATCGTCAGGCACTTGATGTCGCCGGGAATCAGGCTCTCAAAGTAAACGACCACGTGGGAGTCTGACTTCTTGGTCTCCACAAGTTTCACGCGGGGAAGAGACTGGATTTTGGCAAGGGCATTGGCATCGGCCACGTAACCCGAAGGCAGCTGGACCTCCATGAGGGCCATGTTGGATTGCTTGCCCCTCTCCGACGCTTCTCTGGGAGTGTACTCGGCGCAGATGCCTAGAATTAGGCGGTCCCTAGCTGAGTCCATTACCGTGGGAGTGATCCGGAAACTGGGCTGTGACTCCTTGGTGTCCACGTTGTACTTGTATGCAAGCTGCACGATCGCCGTTCCTTGGCCTCGGGCCGAGACCTTCACCTGGCGAGCAGATCGGGCCAACTCGTGGGTCTGCAACTCTATTGGCTTCTCTGGGTTTACCCTA
Organism: Drosophila truncata; assembly: GCA_008042515.1. Lineage (NCBI taxonomy): Eukaryota > Metazoa > Arthropoda > Insecta > Diptera > Drosophilidae > Drosophila > Drosophila truncata. The sequence goes on along the minus strand of VNJQ01005840.1, from coordinate 127,254 downwards.
ATCGTAGACCTAGCTCCATTGGCGGGCGCAAAGGAGATGTCCATCACACCTCGCGATCTTGCCGATTTTGCTTGCAGGGAGAACTTTGTTAGGGCCTGCAGGCCCATGACTGTATCCTGGGAGGAGGCGAAGCCTCCTTTGCTGTTACGCTGCGAGATCAACCATTGGATAATGGGCATAGGATCTAACGCCATGCCGTTCTCCAGCATGGCGAGCAAGATGTAGGAGGTAATTTCTACGTTCTGGGTGCCGCTGTTGGGGGACTTTGACCACCACTGACGGCCGTTCTCCTTCCTGGCCATGCCGTCCAGCCTAGAAAGTAAAGCATTGCTCTTGTTGTGGTCTGCCAGTTGCAGAGCAAGGGCGGAAATGGCGAGAGCATAAAGATCATTAGATCTATCCACTTCCGTGGCCACGAATCGCACGGCTTTATCAATGATATGTCTATACTTCGGGACGAACTCCTGCAGAGAATTAAAAATTAAAAATAATGAGATGCAAAATAATAACTGAAGAAAAGGAAAATGATGAGCCACTCGTTTACTGCTTATCACTTATAGTTCAGATATTTGCAGATTTTTGGAATTGAACACTTACCTGGTTCTCGAAAAAGGCAAGCAAAACGTACGATGTGAGCGCCAAAGGACTTCCATGATCATTGTCGAATACTATTCCTAGCTCTGGGAACTCCCCGCTTGCTTTCTGTTGACCCGCGAGAAAGTCGAGTGCGGCTGTTAAGATATTGGGGTCAATGTAGGTGAACTTCATTGCCTGGTGAAAGGAGCGAGTGACGTAAGCGGTGAGCCAGGTGCTGCCCCTTGCATCCCATTGGCCAAAGACACTGAAGGAGCCGTCATTGTGCTTGTAGGTCAACTCTCGCTGGTAGCCAATTACCATGAAATTCCTGGCTTGCGCCGCTATATTGGTATTTTCGCTTTGTGTAGCTTCCAGGTAATGAAGAACCAGAATGTTAGGCACGAAGTTGATCATGTTTTGCTCGCCACAGCCATAAGGCATTCGCACCAGATTGTCCAAGTTATTAAGAGTGGGCGCCTGGATGTCACCACCCACCTCGAACGTTATTGTCTCTGAGTCCTCCACAGCATTTGGTGGTATCTCCACCTCCAGAGTCTTCTCTGGCTCCTCCAGGCTTCGACGATTTAATCGAGTATTCCGGTTCAGGTTGACAAGAACGGGTCGGTTGACGTACTTGGTCACGCCATTAGGTTCAACCTTCAGCATCTGTTCGATTGAGTCTCCGGCCAGCGCGCAAATGGCGGTGATCTTCAAGGAGGTCAGTCCTACCTTCTTTGGACGTATCATGAATGAGAGGCTCCTTCCGCTGTTGGCGGGAATGGCTACATATTTGATTGACTCGTTTCGATGCACGGTCTTCACTGAATTGGCGTTAACGGCTTCAGTGAACTCGTACTTCTGCTCGGAGTTGTCCATTCTCACAGTTACCTGCACTGGCTTGTCCATGTAGTTGAACACCACCACCGGAATGGCAATTATTTCCCCTGCACAGGAACATATGAAAAGAAATTGGATATTTGGCGGAATAAACATATTGGAATTTTGGTATAAACTTACCTCGTTTAACAGAGTACGGCAGGTTAGTTGATATAAAAAACGGCTTGAAGACACGTACTTTGGTAGGACTGTTGGTCAAGGCAATGCCTGAATCGGGGTTCAAGGAGAATCCAGTGATTACCCACGAGGTAATCGTATCGGGAATCTTCGCTGTCAGGTTTCCATTATTAATATCAAAGCTATGGATTGGAAAACGAAGGTTTGTGTCAGCTTGAATGACTGATGACGAATTACTCCTAAAGAATGTCTTACTCCGTTATGTTTGAAAACAGCCAGGTCTCAGGAAACAACTTGCGAACCGGAGGTGGTTTCTGCAGGTCTGTTGGTTGCTCAGTGATCGCGGGAGCAGGGTGTGGACCTCATATTATATAGTTTTTTAATTATTTAATATTAATATTAAACCATTGCTGAAAGCGAGACCAAGCTTACCTGATATTTTTCCCCCTTTAACTGTACGAGGGGTATACAGTCCGTTTTTACAATTGCCTTGTTCTTATGAGTAAAAGGTTAAATATTAGTACAAATACTGATTACAAGGGAAGCCATACAGGCAAGACCTGCACAGCAATATGTTTTCTTTAAATGTAATCTTTATAATCTTACCCCAGTATTCATCATTGTTTATGTGAGCATTGGTTATGGTAACTAGGTCGGGCGTTGAGAACTTGCCAAGATCGTGGAAAATTTGATCCCTGTTTAGATCGTTTCCGGACCTTAGGAGCAGCACACTCTGGTCCACGCCCAGCAGGCCCACGAATGAGTGGGGATCGGTCTTCACTGTCAGACTAACTTCTTCGCTGGGCTCAGCATTTTTCGGGGCAGTAATTTCAATCTGTGGGCACAGTCAAGGGTGAGTGGAGTCGAACTGGTAAACGAGGCTCGAGTGGTTTCCTACCAAATTGCCGAAGTCCTTCTCAAAGTCGATCTTCTTCTCGTCGGAGCGCATGACCCCATCCTCTACGTAGTGAACGTAAATTGTTGCTTGGGGGACCATGTCAAAGGTGGGCATGAACGTAATAGTTCGACTCGTTTGTCCGGGTTTTACCGATATGTACTGATTAAATACGATGTTGCCCCGAGCGACGATAGTGCACATGAAGTAGGGAAGGTCACCGGTCGAAATTACATCAAATGAGACCATATGCCTCAGCCTAGGACTGTAATCAAAGGTTATAATAAATAGTGGGGGGAAACTCTGGGCAATACTCACCTGACAGTGTTCAGCTCGATTTTCAGAGATTTGTAAAGCCTCGCAACGGTTTGTATTAGAGGCTTAGCATCCTTAAATGTAACTGTCACCTTGTAGTTTCCACACAATATATCTGGCAGCATTATCTTTGCGGTGGCGATGCCTGTCTCGCTTACTCCAACAAAAACATTTCGCGAGAGTCCACAGCACGCAAAGGTGAAGCGTACGTTCTCAGAGGAGTTGGTGACTGGGGTGCCGTCCACATTCCAGACAATGATAGGAAATTCAGCGACCTTTCCCGCCCTAAACCTTTTTGGCCAAAAGGCGGACTCGAGCCTGTAACGGTGCTGGTGAAGGTTAACGTAGTTTGAGCCAGTGTGCCGGAGGTCCGTCAGCTCCTCGGTCACTGTGGCGACAATTTTCAGGGGAGACGGGTCAGTGGCCGCGAAGGGGAGCTCAACATTGACCTGCCCGTCAATGTCGACGGTTCGCTCCTGCGATTTGCCCTCAATTGAGACGGTAGCCTTTCCCTTGACTGGCTTACCAAAGGTGTACCTCGCACTGACCGTTGCTCTAAGGCTTCCTGCGCTGTCCAGAACGTGTTTGTCCGTGTGCACGGTTACCTCGAACTTGGGCAAAACGTACTTGTCTACCACAAAAACTTTCGACTCGCTGCCCTCGTCCTGGATCGAGACACCAAGCGTCCAGTTTCCCAGCACCGGCTGGTCGGACAGCCGGAGCTCTCCAGAGTAAACTCCCTTGGTCGGCTTGACGTCTACGATCTGGGTTATCCGGTTGTGTGCTCCGTCGTAAATCTCAATCTGAATGGGCTTGTAGATGCGGGCGGGTTGGGTGTTTCTGTCCAGGAAGAGCACTCGGAACTGCACGAGATCGGCGGGCTTGTAGGTGGCCTTGTCCGTCTGGATGTATATGGACGTGCCATCCTCGACGTACTTTAGCTGGGTAGTTTTCTTAAACACGATGCCCCGCGTGCCCTCAGCTGTGAGCTGGTAATTACCGCCGGTAACTTTCGGGACGGGAAAGACAATCATCTGCGTGGCCATGGGCTGAAGTGTGATCTGTTTGATTTTTTTATAGGAGGGTCCACTTAGAGTGACCCTAATTTGACTAGGTCCATCTGCTCTATGCAGCGTAACTACAACGTTGTAATTAGAGTTCGACCTAATGGTGTCCGGCACCACAATCGAATAGGTGCTGAAAAAAGAGCAGGAGGGTTTTAAGTATTCATTGCGTTTTTAACAAAATTATGCAAAGATTACTTGTATGCAAATAAATTAATTACAAAATGGAGTTTTCGTTATTTTCTATTCCTTTGCAGGACTAAAAATTTAATTTATTTAATTTATTTATTGATCAGTTAATGGAGTATCCATCGCGTCAATTGTTTGCACTTATTATGTTATGCACTTTACAGATTTAAGTTCAACTAACCCGGTATCCCTCGTAGTCATCACATATGGAAATAGAAAGGACCCCAATAAGAGACACAATATTTTGCAGTACATTCTTACTATTCAACACACTTTAATAAGACACTGACGAACGATCACCTAAAGCAGATAATGAATGAGATGTTGTCGGTGGTTGCTCCGTATTTATATGTGTCTCAGCGAGTATTATTTAGATTTGTGAAATAAACATTTAACGAGATATTCTGGGAATTTATAACACAATCGCGATTGTTCTGAGAATTCTTTGCATTTTATAAAAGAATTGGAGAATCTTCTTCGGAATTAGTTTGGCATTTCAATAGATATAGCCGTGTGCGTAACTACACAAAATAGGCACTCAGCTGTAGAATTATCGGGATGAATGAATGAATGAATGAATATTCATTCACATGAATGGTGAAACAAAAAAACTGCATTCGGAATCTATAAACAATTAACAATGCACGTACACACATGAAATTTTTGCCTTGCATTCTTGCATATTTAAATATTCATAATTTGATTACAATAACACTTACATTAATATATTTGAATACAATTATATACACGGTAACATTATATATTATTTTATTATTTTCTACGGAATTCATAAGTCAAGAAATCTAAGAAATCATTAAAAACCAAATGCTTCGAAATACTTGGAATTTTCAACGCTACAAAATTAGGTATTAAGTGGCTGAGGTCAATGTTTCTTGTTAAATGGAGAAGAAGGTTATCTCTTATTTTTTCCAAAAACTTAATAATTAAAAAAACTTAAAAAAAAAACGAAGATCAATAACCCTGCAAGTTTACCTCTGATAGCAATGATTGCTAACGAATTTTATAAAAAAAGCATCATGAAATATTTATATATATTTTGCAGTAAATCGAAATTTAATGGAAAACAATAAAGGTATCAATTTTTAGCGGCTGTTTTCCGATCGTTTTCATAACAGATATAAACCCCAAACTGTGACCAGACAGTACCCGGAATTTGTCATTTAACCTGAATATTTTTTTGGAGGTTTCTTTATTATTAGATTGGTTGTACTATCTGTAATAACTTTGTTTAGTTTATTTTCAGCAGCTGTTAAACCCAGGCGACCTCGGTAGAGTTCCGCGATTTTTGCGATAGAAAAAAATATTGATCAAGCAATAATATGTTTTTTTAACAAAATTTCATGTGCGGAAACGTAGCGAATGCTAAAGAGGTCTTTTGGTGAATCTATTCTATCGGAAACATAAGTCTACGACTGGTATAAAGCCTTTTAGGGTGGTCGAGAAGCCGTCGAAAACATGTCTCCTTCTGGTTATCCTTTGGCGCCTTCCCTTTAAGATAGCATCAAGGATATCAACGATATCACTCTCAAAAATCGTCATATGAGTGCTAGAAAGAAACCGCTTAGAGAAAAAATCGGTTGTAAAGCAGCTAGATTGATTTTGATCTATAATTTGGGTACGAGACGCGTCACTGCTCGGCTAGTTAAAAAACTGCTATTTTTTTGTAAGTACCATCTTTGCTTTATTTTAGAGTAAAAAACTCATTTAATTCCATGGACGAAACTACCGTATTCAAGGGATTGGACCTCTTGTGACTTTTTACTGTTTCAAAATTTCAATTTAACAGTTCGTGGAAACAGTTACGACTTGAGTAAGTCCGGAAAAGAAAAATCGACGAGGCAACTGAAGGGGATTACGTGCAGCGCCTATAATCATGTTTCGACTATTGGAAAAAGAGCTGGTATATGTGTATCGTTTCATTATGAGCATATTTAGAATGTGACCAAAAATAATTAATCTATATGTATTAATCACAATGTATATATATGTAATTCTAAAATAAAACTTACTTTTGATTAAAATTATAATATTCTGCGGGGCTGCTTGGGGGACCTTTTCCCCTTTTCTTATACCGAATGAATATCTGGGAAAGTTCTTAAGTAAACCGCGCCATTTAAGTTAAAAAATAAGCCTGACTAAACGCATTGCTCAGACTTCATGTCTGTTTAAATATATTAAGCGAGACTTTTGTTTCTTGCCACACACACTCGCTTAGTCCCTTAAAGGCACCGCCAGCCATAACCGCATGTGGTGAAATTAACGCCAGCACATGGCATTACGAGGCCGCATCCCGGATACGCCACCCCTCCTCTCACACACAGAGAGTACAGGACACAACCCCTGCAGATAGGCCCCCGCCGAGGCATTTCAAATTTTTTATTCCCACACACTGGCACACAAATGTTTGTACATTAGCAACATTTGTGCAAATGCTCGGCGTCGTCACAGGTGCTGATTATATTGAAAATTATTGGCGAAACATGGCAGCATCAGGCCCCCGTGGAGCTCGGAGGCGTCAATGGGGTTACAAGGGGGGTTGCAATGGGTTGGAATGGGTTGGGCTGGGCTGGGGCTGAGCTTGGGCTTGTGGGCGCTGCATGTGGACTATAAAAATTGATCGCATACTTTGTGGCGCACCGAGTGTGCTTTGACTGCAGGAGGATATGCGGGTGGGTTCTGGTCCAATCATTTCATTGATTTTCTTTGAATGCGTTAAGCATGCTTAGCTTCGTCTAGAACTTGGTAGTTTTTTTTATAATTAACTCTTATAAATTACCTTCTAAGATCTAGTTCTTGGCCATTTCATTTTTCTTATGCATACAACACTGCCTGTACTTGACAATAATTTGAAAATTGATGATGTGCGCACAAAGTGTCAAATAACGACACGCGTCAGGCGAGAGTCCGCCATCAGAGCCTTGGAGACAGGACAGCTTTGCAGCTAGGAAAATAATAAAGAAGCCATCACTTGAGTGGGGCACAGAAGTGGAAGGTGTTAGCAGCGGGAAGAAATTGACAAAAATTGATTGAGCGCACAAGGGTTAGCACAGGTGAGTTGATCGGGGGAAAGAAGGGAGCCAAGATGGTCTGAGGCATCCCTGTTGCCATCAGCTCTCTTCTTCCCACTTTATCAAACAATTTTTCACCTTTAAATAATTTCGCTTGACTTTTTATTGTCCTCCCCGCGAGACAAGCTTCATTGCCGTTGACATGCAATTTAATCTACATCCCTTCTGTGACGCCCTTCACATGCTCTCACGTTCCATCCGCTGGAACCCGCCTTTAAGTATGCAAATATGTTACCAAATTATATCGGACCATTTTTATTAGGACTTGGATGGGGCAAATCAACTTACTGATTACCAAACAGAAGCTTCTTTAGCACACATTTCTGAATTTCTACACTCAAGAGTATACTTTATGTTCTTTGATTTTTCTGACAGTTTTGAAGTTGCCATTTAAAAATTAACACACTCCACAACACTCCAGGAAAGCTCGTCCAGGAACTACATGTAGACACACACATAAACAAATACACCATTTTGTTTTAATTGTTGCTGCAACACAGAGACCCAAAGACCTTTTTGAAGACTCACAAATAGCATTTAGTTAAATCTTCCATCATGACAAAAGAAGTACTATTTGAATCGGAGTAAGTTTAGACCTTACCACATCTATAATGAAAAATAAGCCATTGAACTTACAGCTACGAGGGCGAGGAAGAGGATTGCACCGAGTGGACTTCAGCGGTGCAGCTAACCAGGTAAGGGAACCCTTTGCCGTGGGTATATCCCGATAAGAGCAACTTATCTGTCCCTAGGACCATGGCGCACATCATCGACTACAAGATGTTCATTGCCGCCCGCCTCATACAGACCTTTTGGCGAGCGTACCGCGACCGAAAGCGACGCAACCAGCGCTGGCAAGGATGTATTACCATTCAGCGCTGGTGGCGCGGCTTCCGGCTGCGGCGCCAGCAAAAGGACCTGGTCGAACAGCGGGTGCAGAATGCGTACTTCGAGTACCTCAACCGGATGAGCATCCGCATTCAGGCCTGCTTCCGTGGCTGGTCGGAGAGGCGGAACATTCATGACATGGTCCGCCTGACCCGAGTCCAGACCGCTGCCACCGAAGATGTGCTGATCTGCCTTATCCAGAGACTGCATCACCTCAAACGAACCGAACACATACCAGGGTTCGTCTCGCTGCAGCAGACGGAGTGCGTGTTGAAAATTGAGCATCTTATAAGCACAATGGCGTTCCGATTCTTTAACGGGCGTCTGACATCGATGGTGTCCAGAAAGGAGGCCAGGCAGGAGGAGGCCCGCAGACATTTCCGTGATTGCCGTTTCCAAACGGATATACCTTATTCTGGGTTCGAATTTGATCTCTGCACCAAGCAACCCTATTCATCGGATGTGAATGTCGGGAACGAATTGCTCGATCCAGAATTTAATGACATTGCCACGGCATACGAGGCCTATCAGCGTAGTAAATACTTCAAAAAGTGGCATTCGCGTGAGTATTGGACTTATGAACATCAAAATCGAATCAAAATTTATACACTCTTCTTATTTACATATTTGTTTCTTCAGAAAAAATTGACACTGTCAGAGAGCGAGAAAAAAAAGCTAAGGCAGATTTTTGCAAGTCGGTCATGTCGAGCATGCGGGGTTGGGCCGTCTGGAAAGAGTTAAATGTCGGGATCAAGGATATTTTGGCTAACCCGGAAAGCCGACATCGATTTTTTCACAAGTTGAGTATAGTGCTTGAGGAGTTGAACGTTAACTGTAACTGCATGGACCGTGTTTTTCCAATCTACCATTGTCCAGAACCAAGCAACTATTCAGGCCGTGATGGATAAATTCTAAGAGTATCATATAGGTTTAGATTGGTTAAGAGCTTTGTTTCTTACGTGGTTAATTAAAAAAGGTTGTACTAGTTCTGGGACAGCTTCTTATTTCGATTCTGATCCATCCCCGGAGCCGGAGAGAGTGGCAACATCTGCACTTGACTGCTTACTAATTAGCACCCATTTATTCACCTTTGCCTTCTTTAATTTTTCCTTTGCACTCACCTCTTGACTTCCCTCTGGTCCTGCAGCCGCATTCTCCAAGCAGGCAGCCGCATTTTTCATGCGAGGAATTTTCCTTTGTTTTCAGCAGGCATTTAATTTATTTTACTCCCGGCCGGGCCAAGACCACCCGACTTACATACACGGGCAATTTGTGAGCTGCGTGGTAAATCTTGGCGTGCTTACCTATAAATATTTGACATGGCTACAATAGCTTCCCCCGATCCGGAGACGTGGCAGCCACACTTGGCCCAGCCCACGACTTAACCTGCCTGCCCTGAGCCCTCGACATACGTGCAGGAGCGGCTTGGAGTTCCCGACTCCCCGGCCTTCCTACGTGACCACGAACTGGGACTGGGACTGGGACTGGGCCTGGGACTGGCATCGGGATGCGGAATCCGGGATCTGGAGTGCTGCGGGCTGGCAAATTAGATTTGCCTATAATTAATATGCACGATATGTGGCGTTAACTTGTGTGAAAATTACTCGGGCCTTGACGTGACGCGGCGCGATTCGTGTGGAACGCGAGCACAGAGCCATCTACTCCAATTACCATCTATCTCTTCGCCACTGGCGGCTCGGCGGCTCGGCGGCTTCGATTGCCGTGCCCGCGCCCGTAAGTATTTCCTAATTAGTTGTTGATGACAAAAATACGTGGCAGACGGAGCAAGTATGGCCGAAAATTAAATATGTACGAAGCTGTGCCGCTAAAATCAATTGTCAAATTGGATCTCCATCAAAATAGGTTACACAAATTAGCCAGCATAAATTTGGCAGGATAATGTGTTTTTTGTGGTCATGAATCCGGAGAGAGATTACTGTTGATTTCCAGATATCAATTCTGAAAAGGCAATAGCTGAGGGGAAGGGTATGAGCTGTGTCAAAAAAAAAAAACCAAGTACACTGATAGAAAAAAAAAGTTTACTTTTGAGAATTTGTGCATTCTCAAAATTAATTCTTAATATAAGTACGAAAATTCTTAAAGTAAAATTTCTTAGCCTTAATTCAAGACCACAAAAAAACTAGATTTAAGATTTTTCACATTCTAAAAAAAAACTTAAAATGAGACCAAATATTCTCAAAAAAATACCAAATAATCGTACAACAAAACCAAAAAGGATTCATATCAAGAAAAAAAGTTCTTAAATTGAGATTTTTGGCATTCTTAATTCTCCAGAGAAGAGTGCATACTACTGTTGTCTCATTCTTTCTTATACAAAAATGGAAATCATAATGCGGTCTCACTCTTTGTTGAAAGATCTATTTTTAGCTCAACTTTGACTCAGTAGCCGAGATGGTAAGTGGAAGGTCTGTGTTGTCTTGGGACCCGGGTTCGAGTCCTAGTCTGGCACGCAAAAATGTGTAAGTAAAGTTTTATTTGGGATTTCTCTACACTAGTTTAAGATTTAATAACATTTTATATATAACTATATTGATAGATTTAATACTTTAGTAGTATTAACACTTAAAAACGAGTGATTAGGACTGATTTTTTTTTTTTGGTATCTTTTATAGAATTTTTTTGTTCTTAAAATAAGATTTAAAAAATCTTGAATTGAGAATGCAAAAATTCTTGAAGGAAGAACGAAAATCTCAAAAGAAGAACGAAAAATGCTTGAGAGGATTTCGTGACCGAAATGGTCACGATTTTATGACCAAAATGCTCATTTTTTTCTATCAGTGTAGAGGTAGATCCCTATAATCAGCTTTCAGCTGTGAGAAAAGTCTATTTTGTAGCTAAGCAAGTAAGTGCTATATCTACGCTACATTTTTATATTGTCCAATTTTTGGCGCAGTCTACAAATGAACTGAGGAAAAAAGGCATCTTGGCAGAAATTATCTTCCTGGGCCTTTTACTTTCCAGCCAATTGGGATGTGCCACAGACAAACTTTTAAGTTTTTAATTAATTTGTTTTGCTGCGGTCCCGGTCGCCGCAGCGCAGTATTTTTCCACCCACCCTCGCCCCTCTGCTCATTTTTCTTTCGGCGGCGGGAGAGAAGAAAAAAAGGTTAAGTGGTTTCATTTGGCAAACATTTACCGAGACTCGAGCGGGATGTTCCCCAGCCACTCATCAATGCCCAAGTGTGTAAGACTTTTAATAGGCTTTTGTGTGGAAAATAAATTGATGCGGTGCACCTGTAAAGCGCTCCAACAATGGGGCTGCCTGAGCCAGACGAATGTCTGTCCGTGTGATGCGGCCAACCGCATCCCAGCCAGAAAGTTCTGGGTCGGGAAGGACGGGGGACGGGCAACCGAAATTCAGTTAATTTTGAGTAAATTGTTAGAAAATTGTTGTTGCCCCCAAATGGTTGGGCGGGTGGCTCATGTGGGCATGGCTTGCGGCCTTGACTCGAGAATTATGGCATTTAATTACCAAGTGTATTGAGATTCCCTTCCTCTTGAAACTTTAACCACTTTTCCAGTGGTGTGTGGGTCTCAGTTACTTTGCTCTTATCTCAAGCCATCCTCAGAGATGTCTATTTAAAAACCTTTTTTTTTCAAATAATAATTAAAAATTTCTAATCCAACTTTTTTGCTATCACTTTTGTCCTGTTCTTAGAGCTTCATCCAGTATTCTTTATTCAAATTCTTTCTTTATTTCTCATCACTAAAAACTCGTAAAGTATCTCAAAATGTACTCCATGGCCGCTGGGTTATCCTGCTGCACCAGGTGTCCCGCCCGGAAGACCCAGAACATGCTGAGCCGCCCGCCGTGCTTCTCGTATCCCTCGAGCACTCCTTGAATGCGAAAGGGAGTGCGTGGTGCCTCCAGGTATTCCCGCCTATTTCGCCACTTCAATCTTCCAATCCAGCTGACGGTGCCGGGAGTGGCACAGAGTAGGTCCAGTATTCCTGAAAATATTCCCACTTGGATCGGAGTTTCCTCCAAAAGTCGGGTAACTAGAATTACCATTCCCATTGAGTCATCTAAGAAATTTCGAGACATGGACAGATATAGTTACCAATCTGGGTGGCCGGCTTAAAGATTTCCTCGCTGAGCCGCATGAAGACCGTGGCGTTTTGCTCCATCCAAACAGGCATCTTCTCGAGACCCAAAGCCCGCGTGACATTCGTCCGCACAAAGTGGCTCATTTGCGGGTCTTCGCCATAGCGGTAGACCTCGTCTTGGTGAACACGCCGCTGGGTGTTGTAGATGAAGACCCCGCCAGTCCTGGTGGCTATCTCCTCCTGGATATCGCCCACCTTGGCAAGGGCGCTTTGCCACTGCTCGTCGTATACGAGGGCGGCCAACTCACCAGCCAGTTGGGACACTCGACGATACCCATCGCCATCCACAATGCCCATCTGGAGCATGTACGGAGCGTAGGCCAGGATACTATCCAGTGGCGAGGTCCAGGGATTGCCCACCACCACCGACTGCAGTTGGCAGTCCACGCGTCCCCGCTGCTTGGCCAGGTGGAGCTCTAGGGCGAATTCCGGCGCCATCTTGCCGCCGTAGCTCTCCGAGAAGATGTGCAAAGGCACTCGGCGAAAGACCGGGTGCTTCTGCAGAAAACTCTCCATCAGGGTAACCAGGTCCAGGGCTATCTGCCGGTTAGTGCTGGCATACTGTCCGTGATCCTCCACGTAGGCGAAGCCAGTGCCCACGGGACTGTCCACGAAGAGTACGTTCATATGCCGCACCCAGCTGCTCTCTCGTATCCGGCCTTCGATATCGATGGGGCCCAGTTGCTCGAAGCAGCCGCTGCCCGTGGATGCCACGCCCGGACCGCCCTGCAGCCAGATCACAAGGGGTCGCTCCGTGAAGCTTTTCACATCGGCTGTGGTGTGGAAAAGCCAGTAGAAAAGGTGGGCGCCCTTGCGCACCTCCACATAGTCCCAGTCCTGGTCACCGGGTCCCATGCCGACGCGCCCTAAGACAAGAGTCATACCGCGTGTGATTTTTCTTACTTATTTTCTTGTTCTTCAAAGACGTACCCACCTTGCACCGAGATCAACGTTAAGTGGAAGACGAGACCCACCAGCCAAAATTTATTCTTATTCTCAGTTAGCTGCATTTTGCGATCACAATTCTCACAAGCAGAAAGTGGAACTAAACGCGAATTTCACCGTCTCGGTGGAGAATGCGCACTGATCTGGCAAGCTTTTGGCCGGTGGCTAATTATAAATTGGTAAACATTCAGAATTCAGATAAACAATAGCAGAACAAAACAATGGTCGGTTGGCGAGACGAAGATTACCCTCTGCTCTGTCCAGTTCTCAAGTCTATTTTTTACATTGTGACCAGAAAGTTTCCGGAATTGGTCAATAAAATTAACCATTTTTAAAACTATATAGATTTAGTTTGTCACCTTTAAAGTGTGCTCCTTTTAAGGCCACATTCTTGTTGCAATCATCGGAACATGATTTGTAGGCACTGCTCTGCGATTGAGTCGAAACTATTTTAACGGTGAGTTTATTTACTTGAGTTTATGAATCAGAAAAAGGTTTCATGGGGTAACCCTATCTTTTTTGTTATAGTATGACAATTTCTGTGCACGATATCCTTCGTTTTCTGGATGGTATCTTCAGGGGAAGACACAGAAGGACGACCATAAGAAGACATGTCTTCGACGGCTTTCCTACTATCCTGAAAGAATTTCTTCTCCTTCTTACATTCGCAAAGTTTACGCATACGAAAATTGGTTAAAAACAAGACAAAATTTCTTGTTCAATATTTTTGCCTATTGTAAAATTCTGCTGACGTCGACTGTTCTCAAAAGCGGCTGAAAGTAAACTAACTTACAAAATGTGCTCAGTAATTACAGTCAATAATAACACCTTAAAATATAGCTCAGCTTAAATCACAATGTATATATGGCTTTTCTTAATGAGCTCCGCAAAAAAGCACGTTAAACTATACAGTTAATGTGATTTATTACCATGTAAAGGGGATTTCACAGCACACACCTTTGGCTCCCCCAGAAAGCTAATGATAAAGCTTCTTGGGAAAACGGAGAGAATTCGAGGAAAAGTTTGTAGTGTCTGAGACCGCAATGTGTACCCCTTAGTGAAATCGAACTTATATACTCACTGCCGAAAGATAAACATTGACCCCATGTGCTATTTAGGAGGCCGGAACATACTTTGCTTGTTTACACTTCGCTGGGCAAAACAAAAAGAAGAACTTGACGTGGGCATCTGGTGGTGCATTTGGATCAGCCACAAGGCGTGAACATTTATTAACAGCTTTGGTTTATCCGAGTAATTAAAAAAGACTAACACACGTACAACAAATTACTCGGAGGAGTCATCACTTTGATACTGAGTGACGGCTTTCAAGACATACTGCATGGCCGTCGGGTTATCTCCGGGCGCCAGGTGCCCTGACCGGTTGATCCAGTACATCCCGAACTTGCCGCCGACTTTCTCGTAGCCCTGCAGTCTGCCCTCGATCACGATGGGAGTGCGGTTCGCCTGCTGGTACTCGCTCTTATTTTCCCAGGCCCAGTCCTTGATCAAGGCCAAGGTGGCTGAGGTGGGAACCAAGGCATCCAACTGCCCGGAATATATATTAATAGAGACGGAGGTCTCGTTCAGCAAACGTGGAACTGGAAGTTATGGAAAATACAATGAAATAACCACTGCCACTAGCCTGCATAACAGCTTACTCGAAATCATATCCGATTGCAGGCGATCTCCGTGCAAGGCGCCGAAAACCTCTATGACCTGCGCTGCGAAGATACTGCCGTTAATCTGCAGGGCCTCACCCACATCCTCCTGCATTAATTGAACCAGGTCATCCCCATAGCCGTAGGTGCGGTCCTCGTTCGGGTCCACATGGCTCTGCGTGTTGTACAAGTACACCTCCCCGGTGAGGTTCTGCATAAGTTCGAACCACTGAAGATACTCATCCGTGGCTTTCTCGAACTCATGCATCTTGAGGGCGCTAAGAATTCGCTCCTCCTGCGCATCAATCTGCTCCACTCCGTCCTCGTCGATCAGCCCGTTTACGAACAGGTACTTGGAATGTTCCCGGCAGATGTGGCGGGTGGATATCCAGGGATTGCCCATGGTGACGGACCTCAGGGTCCCCGGTGCTGCCAACTCACCCAAGCTCATGGCTTTATCCAGGCGAATGGCCAACGCAGGTGCCATCTTGCCGCCGTAGCTCTCCGTGAAGATGTGCAGGGGAACCTCCTTGAACTCGCTGTGCCGTTTGTAGAAGTGCATCATAAAGGTCATCAGGTCGTCCGTCAGCTGCTCGTTGTTGGTCACCAACAGGCTGGAGTTGTCGACGTAGCTGAAGCCAGCTCCCACAGGACTATCCAAGAAGAGAACGTTCACGTGCTGCACCCAGTTCCCTTCGCGAGGTTCGCCCTTGATATCCACCGGTCCCAGCTCCCGGAAGTTTCCAAGAGCAGAGGAAGCTCCTCCGGGTCCGCCCTGCAACCAAAGGACCAGCGGACGCTTTGTGTAGGTGCTTACGTTGGCGGTGGTGTAGTAGAGCCAGTAGAACATATGAGCTCCCTCGCGGACATCCACGTAGCCCCAGTCCTGCTCCCCGGGTCCGAAGCCCCGACGGGCACTCGACCAGGGAACGCCTAAAAGGAGACTCACGATCACCAGGTAAGTGCACCACATTCTTGCAGGTGTGTCTGCCAATTACTGGAGTCTTCGCACTTAAACTTTCGTCTATTTATTGGACTGCTTCGAACACCATTTCGCGTTCGAATCGTCGAAATTTGACCATGAAAATTTAATGTTCTTTGTTTTTGCTGAGAGGTATGTACATATATATAGAGAAATTGTTTGGTGCTAGACCCGTGCATTCAGAGAAATACCCTGTGAGATATTGAACTGAATTCTAGGTAGATTTAATTACAGGTTATATACAATGGAGGAATACAGCTAGCAATCATATTGTATTATTTTTCAACGTCAAACTTGAAAGTAAACTAATAACTAAAGTATTTTACTCTAAAATTTAATCTAAATATTTCTGTACTAATTATACATAAGACAACAATGGTTGAACATAAAGAAAATTAGTTGCAAAAACTTGCAAGCGGAAAACAATATGTCAAACTGTCATATTATATATAAAAACAGTAAATTAGTGAATCCTATAAAATTGTTTGTCTACCCATTTATTTCCACAGTGTGTTCGTTTTTTTTTTAAATACCAGTTAACAATAAACAAATACCTTTGCAGCTGATTTTTTTCGTTTCGTAAAGCTCTTTCAAATGAATGAATTTTTTGGGTATATTTTTGTCGAACCCCTCGACTTTTACTTGCTACTCGCTTATTTTTTGTAAGGTAGCCACCACTACGTCAGGGCAAGTTTGGCAAACAATTCTCTTGTGTTTATTCAATGCCAATTTATGGCATCCTAAGTTATAAACAATTCTCTAAAGCAATCTGATTCAAGCAGTATTTCGAACTTATTTTTCTCTGCATATTTTGGCATAGAGGTAAAAGTTGTATCTGCTTTTATTCTCGCTTATTTAAAATAAAAATGAAATTAATTCTCGCAATTTTCTTAAAATTTAAATAATTTTATTTAAAGCCCTTCTGTTTAAATGAATCGCTGTCATACTGTGTGACAGCTTTCAGGACGTACTCCATGGCCACCGGGTTGTCTGCAGGTGCCAAGTGACCTGAGCGATTGATCCAGTACATCCCGAACTTGCCTCCGACTTTTTCGTACCCCTGCAGTCTGCCCTCGATCACGATGGGAGTTCGCTTCGCCTGGAGGAATTCGCTCTTATTTATCCAGGCCCAATCCTTGATTACGGCCAAGGTGGCTGGAGTCGGCACTATAATATCCAACTGGCCGGAATATAGATTGACCTTGATGGAAGTCTGGTTTAGGAGAAGGGGAACTAAAAGGTGGGACACATAAAAATAATAAATTAAATTTTGAATTAAGTGTGCTATTGCGGGATATTCTAGTTTTTGGGAAAAACAACAAAATATATACATAAAAATGTTTATATATATTTTGGGTTTCTCTTTAAATTTCTGTTAGGGAGTTTTATTTTTTCCAATAACTAATAATAATTTTTTTTATTTTTATTTTGTTCCATAAAAATAATGATTATGTACAGATATTTATATTTTTCATCAAAAACAATAATTATTATTGATTAATATAATATTATTCAATTTTAATTATTATTAATGGTAAAAATCATAAAACTCCTTAATATAAAAAATAATGCCGGAAATGAATAGATTATCCAACAAGGATTCACCGAATTTTTTTTTGTTTTAAGTGGATTCTAAGTGGTTGATTTTTTCATTTCAAAATTTGACCGATAATCAATTAATTGTAATAATTGTGTCATGGTTTTTGCACTCTTTCCTTAATGTTAGTATCGATGATCCTTTGACATTTTAGATACTGGTTTCAGAAATACTCACTGTCATCAATAGCCGCTACGGAAGTATCCGCATATAGGCTTTGGTGGGTAAGGTAAGATTGGACCCCAAACACACTGCCGTTGATTTGCAAGGCTTCGCTTACAACGTCCTCTACAAACTGTGTGATATCTTCGCCGTATCCGTAGCTCCGGTCCTCTGAAGGATCAACATGGGTCTGTGTATTGTAAGAGAATATCTCGCCGGTAAGCTCCTGCATGAGGCTGAACCAAGAAAAGTATGCGTCTGTGGCCTTTTCGAATTCCTGATCATCCAGAGCCTCCAGGATTTTTTTTACTCTGGCATCTACCTGCGCCACCCCGTCCTCGTCGATCAGTCCGTTAACGAACAAATACCGAGAGTACTCCTTGCAGACGTGGCGGGTAGATATCCAAGGATTGCCTAAGTTGACTGACCTTAGAGTTCCCGGTGCCGCCAACTCACCCAAGCTCATGGCTTTATCCAGGCGGATGGCCAACGCAGGTGCCATCTTGCCGCCGTAGCTCTCCGAGAAAATGTGCAGCGGAACCTTCTTGAACTCGCTGTGCTGTTTGTAGAAGTCCATCATGAAGGTCATTAGGTCATCTGTAAGCTCCTCGTTGTTGGTCACCAACAGGCTGGAGTTGTCCACGTAGCTAAAGCCAGCTCCTACGGGACTGTCTACAAAGAGAACGTTCACGTGCTGCACCCAGTTTCCTTCGCGAGGTTCGCCCTTGATATCCACCGGTCCCAGCTCCCGGAAGTTGCCAAGAGCAGAGGAAGCTCCTCCGGGTCCGCCCTGCAACCAAAGGACCAGCGGACGCTCCGTGTAATTGCTTACGTTGGCGGTCGTGTAGTAGAGCCAGTAGAACATATGAGCTCCCTCGCGGACATCCACGTAGCCCCAGTCCTGCTCCCCGGGTCCGAAGCCCCGGCGGGCACTTGTCCAGGAAACCACTAATAGGAGACTCACGATCGTCCATAAGCGGCCCCACATTCTCCTAGGAGATCGGTCAACAACTGCATCAGTTGCATCAAATTTTCGTCTATTTATCGAACTGATTTGAATAGAATTATATTGTTTTCTCTCTCTTCTTGTAAATAAAAGCTTGGCCAGGTGCACTAAAACTTAGATATTTAAATAACGAACTTTTCTAGTGCTTTAAGCATGGAAAAAATTTGTGTGAAGTGTTTGGTTATTGAGTATCTTTACTAAATTGTTTTGTTTTGAAATCATTTAAAAATGTTGTTTTTATATTTTAATTAAGTATTATTCATTTATTATTCTTGTTATTATTCGTTCAATATTATAAAAATTATTCGATTTTGAATTTTAAAGTTTTCTATAAATCCTATGTTAGATTACTTCTGTAGTAGTAATAATCTTAAGTAAAATCAGAAGATCTTTAGAATTAACTTATTATGTATTTGCGGTTAATTTTATTGTTAGTTGTGTGATATACTTTGAGGATCACTTGATCAATTTTGGTAGCATATTCATAGGAGGATGAGTGAATTATAAAAACTGCGTTGATTTTCATTTAAACATTTCTCAAATGGTTGATTGTGAACTCTTTTTATAAAATCGCAAATTTCCTGCTTTAGCTTTCATTTCAATCATTTTCTTGTATTTAACGGCAATGTTTTTGTGTCGTAATTGTCAAAGTTAAAATTGTTTCATTTCAATTCCAATGCGTCCACAACAATGGACAGTCTGGGTGCCAGAAAAATGTCTCGCGGAGAAGAATGCTGTGGAAAATGAATCCGATTTCCGCACTCTGTGACTACAGCCGGAAAAGTAATTAACAAATGTTTGTTTGTTCCATGCAAGTCAAAAACAGGATGGCGAAAAAAGCTTACGATGCGAGCCGTGCAAGGAGCACTGCTTTTGACAACTGCAAGTGGTTGGACCCCTTGCGACGCCCACGCCCACACCCACACCCACCACACAACCCTCTTTCCGCACAGGCCACTGCCAATTTTCTCGGAGTCGCAGTGCAGTTTTAATGAGAGCAGCACCTGGCGACTGCTGGCTGCCTGCTGGCGGCTAGCTGCTCCAACGGCTACTGTCATCAGTGGCAAGTTGGCGATGCCAAGCGACCGCAAACGGAAATCAATTTGCCACGGGAGCAAAACCCAAATTGCCAGTTGAATGCGTTTTCGATTGTCCATTAAGCAGTTCCTGCAGCCGGCTTTTTGCCGTCTGCCAAAAGTCATTTTCAAGCAATTGGCCTGGCTGGCTGGCAAGGCAATACGGCGCGATGCCCAAGCTCAGAGCCAAAATGGAAAGAAATGGTCTGCTCCCGACACGGACTCTTTGAAATTGTATTTGTTTTCACTTCTGAATATTGAAAACTGAGATATTTAAGCTCTGCGGCGATCTGTAAGTTTTATTTGTTGAATTAGAAATAAAAAATATCAAAAGGTATTCGCTATAAAATATATGTATTAAAATTCACGGAGGTAAAGCAAAAGCAAAGGGAAGCAAATCAGTGATTAAAAATTAATTTAAAGTATAATCCCATCAATTAATTCATGACTTTGCGTTGCTGGAAATTAATATTTAATAAATTAAGCTTGTATGCTAAAAAGTTGCATCTCTTCGAGTATTTTTTTAGGACACCGACCAAGGAAAACATTATGTGGGCGCACACATGCCCAATAAATTTTTGCAACTGTGCCACGCCCCCGTATGCAGATTCTCAGCAGGAAAAATGCAAATGCAGTCGTCTGTGAAACAGCAGCTAGCACACACCCCGCACACACTCAATGACAGTTTTCAATGCCGAATGCCTTTTCCGGCACACACGCGCACACCATTTGACGCTGTTTTCGGTGTCACTCCGCCAATTTCGACTCCTCCAAGTGTCTGTCTCCGTCGCCGACTCTTGGTTGTTTTTGTCACGTAAATTACAAGTTTTTCAGCTGCGTAGCCGAACTTGGACCTTCCCCTCATCGATCCCCTTCTCCAGTTACTCCGCTGACGCCGCAATTTTTCACACTGTACCCGAAAACGGTTGCCGGGTTCATCCGAGTTATAAATACTGGTAATGGAAAATCGCCGGCGGGCAGACACAAATTCAAGAACAATGAAAATCTTGCGAAATTAATCTTCCGCAAAAGGTTGTTGTAATTAGATTGAGTGAATTTTAATGGTGCGATTTAGAGCATCAAATAAAGATTGATGGCCTGCTGGAATTCAGATACATATTTTGGTGGCTGAAAGAGAAAATCATGGCATAGCAGGGCTTACATTTTATAGTCGGTTTTTTTGGGGGGAAATCCCTGGAAAATTTATAATTCAAGATGATAGGAGAAGACAAATAGGAACCGCATTTCTCAAAATACTTATATACTCACCAAAATACTTGAGATGTTCTTAAACTAAAAATGTTTATTGTTATTCCTTTTAAGAATCCAATAAAAAAGAAACCCAGAACTGGTGATGAAATAAAACAATCTTTATTTGGCTTCCATCAAGGCTCCCAACGCACTCTCCCAACTTAGGGTAACACTAAAGTTATCTCTATGGCTAAATAGTTGTACAGTTTTTCAAACAGACACAGACGAACGAAACACTTAATCCGCCCAGAAACCACAATCTTAACGATAAATCCTCGACAAACCCAACGAAAGCAAACATTCAGAATCCTGCTTATAGAGTAGGTGTATATGTGTTCCTGGTATTCCCATGGGTATGCGTGTGAGAATGTGCTCGATGTTTATTTACACTTGACTTAGGGTTAGGGTTAGAGAGGTTCTCGCCCCTACAGATACTTAACATAGGCATAGGTATATGTGAGTAGGTATAGTCGGTATGCTGGGGACCGTTCACTGTCGATTCGCTATTTGATTCACACTAAATATGGGTTCCGTAATTGCCGAGCCCGAGCAGGGCTCCTCCACTCGTCCAAGTCCCGCCTGAAGTCCATCTCTCCTGCCAGTGGCCGGCTTATCACCGCTCCATCCTCCCGGAACGATGGGCCGCCAACAGGTTACGCCACTGACCCAGAATCCAGATGGCCGGCCAGAGCAGGAGGAGTAGGGTGCGGTTCCAGTCGAACGGACCCGGCCGCAGTCCGGCGGCGGCGTCTGAAATAAAACAAAACAAAACAAAACAAGATTGGTTTAGCCCTGGCGAGAGATTGAAATCTGCTGCGGGAAGGGCACCCGGCGGCTAAATTAATCTTTGAATTAATTGCTTCCAGCTTAGCGCAGAGCATTAATAAATCGCTGCCACACAAGGATGTGGGGGATCGGGCTAATAAGGTGTTCGGTCCTTTTTCGTTAACTTTGATTTAATGCCCCACAGTTTATCACTGTAATGGCGTGCGTGTAAATGTATCCCCTGTGCATTTGTTAGGCTGGTAAAAACCATCAGGCCCAGTTGGGTCAATAGCCTTTCCCGTGCCCCTCATTAGGGCGTGGTCGTTGCCTGTCTGTGGGCTAATTTTTAAACAGCAGCCGCAACAGAGAAAAACCCAGCCTCTAATGACCGGAACTTAATCAAATGGGATATCTATTGATTGCCTTTGCCATAGGAAAATATCCTTTAAGTTGGTGTCTGAATTAGGCGTATTTCGAATGCTTTAAACTCTCCTTAATATTTTTTTATATCCACAATATCACTCAGTATTAATTTCTGTTTTAGAAATTGTTACTTTCCAGTCGACGTAGCAAAATAAAAAATTAAAATTTAATCTTACTCACTTGAGTGGATCAGAAAAAGTTCGTTGTGCTCGTCGGCCTCACCGGGCTGGTCGAAGGGATACACATTCATGTCGGGAGATCGCCCCGAGGCCAGAATCCTGGGACGATCCTCCTCAATCATCTTCTCGCTCTCCTGTGCGTAGATGTCGTGGATGCGGGCCGAACACTTTAGCTATAAGCGTTGCAAAACATGAAATTAGAAAGTTCTAGTGATATAAGAGATCCTGTCTCACCTTTAAGCGACTTTTGATGAAGTGATGCACCGTCACAACAAAGTTGATCTCCAACACCGCCGACTCCAGGTGCTCGGCCAGATGTCGCTGTACATCGTAGACTCGCAGATAGTTCGGTGGCACCTGTATGTCATTGATCCACCAGGTGAGGTTGGCCGCCGGCTTGGAATAGTCCGAGGAGCAGTTGCCGTTCACCACGTCGCCCAGGCGGTACCGTGAATGGATGCCAGTGATAATGGGTCGCTGGGTGGGCAGTTCTGTGATCAGAATTCGGTACAATTAGTTCTGGATAGAGGATGGAGGCAGGAGAGCCAGAAGGTCACTTACCAACCACTTCCATGTCGGCGGCCACGATGGAGGTGTCGAAGGTGGGCGCATCGGCGGAAACTTCGCAGGCAAACTTTCCGGATATAGAGGTGGGCACATTTCGTAACAGAACGTGGCTGGCATTCGATTGGGTGGTCTGAAAGTTGTACATGAAGAATTTGTAGAAATACAGAACCTTAGCCACCAATAACTTTAAAAAAAAAAAATACTGAAAGTACGGAAGATGTGGCTGATTTGTTAATCATTTTATTTATAGTAGGAAAGTTAGAATGCAAGATAGTTTTATATGCGGTGTCCCCTAATTTGAGATATACTTGCATCCCAAAAATATGCTATATTAAAAGATCTCCAGTTTTTTGTAAAATTTAGCTTCTTCATAATTTGTTTGTTTATTTTATTTTGGAATCTACACATGACAAAGAAACTCTGTTGACTGACTATTTATAAAAAAAAATAAATAAAATAAATAAATACAACAAATAATTTCCGATCATTAAACTTAGTATTTAAAATCCACGCAATTAATTGGCTAAAGGCACACACAACAACGGCCCTTAGTCAACCACAAATATATGTATATTTGTCGACCGCATTTACGCCAGCACTTACATAAGATAGGCGTAGCCTTCGTCCTTCTTGCTACTTTTCATTCATTATATGTATTTAATTTATTTCATGCGTGTTTTTGTCCTTTCGCAACGTCGTTTTTAATATCGAAATGTCAGCAAAAGTCAACAATAAGAGTGCAGCAAATGAAAAGTCAAAATTGTTAATTAAAACTTTTTAACATGCATAAAACAAACACAGCCGCACACAGGACCCGTCAAACGAGGCCGATTGTTTACACTTCTCCTGCTGTTGCCGTTGCTGCTGCTGATGCTGCTGATGCTGCTGTTGCTGCTGCTGCTGATGTCGTTAATACCATGGAGCAACAGCATCGAGTGCGCACAACAGGAGCAGGTTGCCCTACAGTTATTTAAAGCAATTTATACTGGCAACTCTTTCTCGTAGTATCTCTTCCCAGTTTCAATCAACCTCATCATCCGCATGGCCAGCATCAGCACTTTCAAAGTGTTGACTTTATAGTGGTTTTATAGCCATAAATAAAATAAAATTCAGTGTCAGACTTCCTAAACTTCACCTATTTGACCTCCCACCAAAATTCAAACGAACATAATCACTTTTTAATTCCTAAAAACTTTATAATATTGTAAAAGTTGCTACTTTGTATTAGCAGAAGATTATATTACTTTACAACAATAAATAAATTCAACAGAAATAAACTACAAATGCTAGAGTATAATATTTGTAGTTTTTAATTAATTAACAAGGAGTTCATGAACTCAAATCACCATTTTAATGTATGTTAATATCTGTAAGCATTCAGTTGCTCAAAATGACTTATTGAAATATAGTTCAGTGTTATTGATTCTTAATTATTTAATTTAATTTATTTATTTATCATTTATTTATCATTGTATTAATACATCAGTAGTAAACATAATAAAAAACCATTATGAAAACATATCCAAATAATTGTTTAAAATTGTGCATGTTTTAAATTTTAGCCAACTTTATATTACTTGAACTTTTTGGCCAACTCTAGCTGTTTTCACATCACTCACCTCTACGTCGATTTCGTTCGTTTTGGTAAATATCTTCCAGGCCGGATTCTCCTTCGGCGTGAAGCGGTAGAACTCCCGCCGGCCGCGATACCACTTCACCGTGTAGAGCGTGTCGTTCTCGATGTCATAATTGCAGATTAAGAGCGCATTATCGCCGCGCTTAACGGCAGAGGGGATGCGAACGTTAACATTGCGCAGCCCCACAGTGAGACCTGCAAGGGAGAACGGGTGTTAGTCGGTGTTGTCATGGGATCGGAGTGAACAGCAGCCCGTGGCTTAAATATGACAAGTTATTGTGGCTTAATTATGATCCCCCGGAGGATTACACGGCATTCACGCCCATCCTCTTATACTGCGGCTCAACGTAAAAAACAAGACAAAAATGAGAACTTTAAACTCTGGAATTAATCTGTAAAAGGAAATGTATTCAATGCCGAAATGCAATGGAAAAAATTGCATAAAGAGACTCCGAGTACTCAACTCTAATGGGAGGCTTTAAAAATAAGTTTGTATGATTTTTTTGATAATGTTTTTATCACAAAAGTCATACAAAAAATAATATTAAATCTATAATCTCATTTTATAAGAGTTTTAAAATTTCTCATTAAATGTTGAATAATTTAATATTATTTTCGAAAATTCCACATAAAAAAAATCGTTGTTTACCGAGTATTTTGCCCTGCGGCTTTCGCTCGGTGTACCCCAACCTCGTCAGCCATGAGTAAAAAGTGGGTCAACGACCATGAAAACATGAAAAGACCCTCCAAAAATATACAAAAAACTAAATGGAATCGAAAACCCGCGGGTGGGAAAGAGACAACGGGAAGAGTCGAACTCAAAAGCTGATTATAACAAAAAGATTGGTCGATCTCCATTTCAACCATGCGCCCCAAGCTGCTCGCCTGTTCCAAATTATAAAAAGCTTCCTAGAAAAATTAAAATCGAAAGTGAGGTCTCTCTCTTGCCGAAAAAACCACCATAAATCATAAGGGGGCCCGTCGCTCGCTCAAGTGGCTTTGCGTAGAGTCGCTGCCATGTAGGAAATCGAGTTGGGGCAGGTGACCAGGGGACCAGCAGCCTCCGCTGCCCCGCTCTCAAAGGTGGCCAAATAGTTCCACAGAGGTCAGTGAACTTGAGTGGGGCGACGGTGATCTCGGAGTAGTGAGTAGTAAGCACGTTATAGCTGAAGACCATAACGATCAACCTGTGGTTGCTATGCGGATATATTTAAATTTTGTGATTCTAGATTCTAGAACCTAGATAATATATGTAGATACATGACTTGTCGTTTGTTTTACTATACATTGTGTTGATATTTAAATAAAATTATACATAATTATAATAAAATAAATAAATCTTTATAAAAAATATTATTATTATGTATTTGTTTGCATCATTTTAAATACTTGTCAAGTAATAACAATAATACTTGTCAATCCATTGTAAATATATTAAATTAATAAATATTTAATTCATCCTTAAAGACAAGAAGTTTCTTAAGTGTTTGAGTTTGGCAAGGGTAGTAGCTTAGTAGCTTTGCTATCATAGTCTTTTCCTTTCATCTATAATATCTACAAGGAGTCTTTTCTGAAGTCCTAAAAAGGGCTAGTTTGTGACAAAAAAAAATGTTTAAAAATAAATTAAAATGTGAAACCGGTTCGGTGGGGCAGGGAGAGACTTGCTGGGGTCTGTTTAAACAATTGCTCCAACGCCGTCCGCACTTGGTAGCTGATTTCGCTTCGTCCGTCGCCGCCTCCGTCTCCGGCTCGGTTCGTTTCTGGTTAACCTTGAATACTAATTGCTGTTTCACGTTGATTTTAATGGCACTGGCTGCGTACGGAGCTTCGCGTTGTTGGTGGCTGTCGCCGCTGCCGTATCAGCATAAAATTTCATGCTGCCCACGGCGTGACTGCCGCTCAACGCTGGGCGCCGGATCGAAATAGTACGAAAAAACTAATCTCATCCGCCGTGCCGGTTTTCTAGCCGGCCGCCGCCTTCCGAGCAGCACGAATTTGCGTAAACAGAGCACTATTTGCTCTGCCGAATGACGCTAAAAGTGCTCTCCTCCACCGGCGGCGGGTGGTGATCAATCCATCGCCAGACTATTTAGAAACCGTTGCTGTTCTATTTTGGCCAGGCCAACAGAAGAGGCAGCGACTACTGCTGCTGCCAACCTGCCGCTGCTGCGGTACGTGTTCAATTCAAGGAAACCTTGAGGTTGTTGTCGCGATCGAACTGGAAAACCTTGGAAAACCAGAAGCGGGCCCCTCCACCGTGGAAACAATAAAAGCAACTAACTAAGTGCCTGAGAGGAGCGCATGAACGGACAAAGGGCACTCGGCGTGGCCAAGACGCAAGATTTGTGCTAGAACTAGCCAGTTCATGTTGAGAGAACGCAATTCTAGAAACAAAAAAATAGTCACAAGAAATTACTTATCGTTAAGTAAGCCCGTAAATAACCAAATAAAATATTAACAAATAAAATCTCAAGATTCTGAACGTTTTTAAAGATTACTTCACATCTTATTAGTGCAAAATAAATAAATAATAAAAAAATATAGTTTGTATTTAATATTGCCCTTAATATTTGCTTCAACTCAGTAAATATAATTATCCTTAACTTCCTAACAGCTTATATGTGCATATTTCCCAATTATCCAATCAATGATATTATTTTTCAACAATAACTCTCTTATAAAGTCCCAATAATTATCACAAATTGCAACATACTTATAATATCCTTCAGATAGCATCTCCAAAACATAAAATGTATCTGAATCTGATTCACTTTGCATCCCTTGAGATTTGCCAGGTTTTCTTAACTCATATCCCTGGACCCGTCCGCTACCGAGTCCCCCGCCCATTGAAAAAGGGCATTAAGGCCCGCATTATGGACGACCTGCTCTTGACGGCTGCCCCTCCATACCCCGACGACTCACCATTGTTTAAGTTTCGACACAAATAAGAGCAACAAAACACAAAACAAAATACAACAAAACGAACCGAAACCAAAAAACGAGCAGCAGGAAACGAGGTCACCAGAAGCGAAGAGCCAACTGAAGTGCGAGCCACTCGGCATTATGTTGGCCTGTTACCTGCTGCCGGTATATTATCGATCATGTTTTAAAAGCGAAAGTGAAGGCGGTGGCGGCGGACGGACAGACCGAGCGAGCAGCTTGTCGGTCGCTGAACAGTGACTCCATTTCCCAGAACGAGCAAGAAAAAAATTGTATTTGTTGTAAATAGGAGAACGAAATAAATCGAATTCTGTTTTGTTATATTAAACAAAATTGAATATTATTAACAAACTTAACCATTATATGATATACAAAGTCAATTGATTCTATAATTTAATGTAGAACAGAGTTTTTGAATATTTTTTTTAATTTACATTTTTAAATAATTTGGTATCTGTAAACGTTTAGTGCCTTCTTATTTATTATGCTAATCACTAACATCAAGAATCAATAAAAGTTAACAATAAAAAAAAAACAGAGTCGAAATATAATTAATAATAATCGTTTATAATTGGAATTATTAAAATATACCATTGAAAATAAATTACAAAAAATGATTTATTTAATTCCCTTGCCCATATATTTTAAACTATAATTAATGCAATAATAATATTTATTGTAATAATACTTAATTGAAAAAGCAATACCGGTTTGTCGCTATGCGAGACACTGTGCAACGCCTGGCGAGGTGTGCGAGTCGCAGATACGGATACAGATACAAACGGGGTGCAGATACAGATATAATTCGCCGGCTGGCTCTGTCTGCTCGCCTGTTCGTCGAGCAAAGCCGGCTATCGATTTCTACATAAAAAACGAAAGTGAATCCCGTCGCGTCCCCGACTCGAAGGCGATGCTCTTCTTCGCCTGACCCAGTTTTGGGCTGACTTTGGCTCTGACCCCGCCCAAGGTTCAACGGCCGCGACCATGGGCGCCAAGGTGAGCGACCGCCAACGGTGTCACGTTCAGGGACCGCCCCTGACCGCCGATCGCTGCAACCTAAGCCCACTGCACGATTGAAAGAAAAATCAGATGCCTGTTGCCCGCACCAGGAGATCAGAGCCCGCAGCAGGTTAAGACCCTCTGTTTCTCGGGGCGGTTTCTTTTTTTTTTCGGGGTTCAACGACCTGCCGGGCCTGAAATTTTGGAGATCGTTGACCGCGCGCACACCGGTGGCGAGACAGAGACGGCCTGCTGACATCAGCAGCTACGGTTTCGATTTGGTGCGGAAGAGATAGAGCTCTTGACAAGGTGAGATAGAGGTCTAGAGGGAAAGCGTACGAGTGAGAGAGAGGTAAGCTGGTTAAACCTTTGACTTCAGCAATCAAAGCGACAGTGGACACTCGATGTTGCATCAAAGCGGAATACATATAATATGTGTCTCACAATTTTAGACACTTTTAGAAGTTCAAATATTTTAATTTAATCTTAGGTAGTTTTTATTATTTAAAAGATGTCGTTATAAGGATCCTAGGGGCAGTATATATATTTATTAGCTTACTATTTCAACTCTTAGTATTTAATAATTTAAGCTTTTGGTAATATGTATGTATATATACATTTTAGTTGTTTTTAAATTATTTTGAAATAGAATAATTAAAATCAGAAAAACGGTATTTTTCGAATATCAATTTTTACATTAAAACAATAATTAATTTATTATTATTAATAATAAAATAAAAATAAATAGTGTTATTTTATTGCCTAAACTAAAAGTAAAGTTAATTACAGATAAAACTTTAAAATTTGATGAAAAAAATTAACGAATTCAATAAAAAAATTAAATAAATAATAAATTACCTTTATAACATCTTTACTTTAAAGTAGAATAAAATAGTAAACAAAAAACTTTTAACAGCAAATGTTTCTTGTTTCACCAAACGTTATATCCGCCTGTGTATTAATATTTTTTATTGTTAAAATATTTAGGATTAATTAATTAGATAATTATTGAAGTTTGTTGTTACCGGTATTTTTAAAATAAAATAAATTTTTTTATTTAATGTGCCAAATAAATAAATATTTAGGGTCGATTAATTACCTTAATTTAAAAAAATTTGTTTTAACTAAATAATTGTTTTTTTTTATTATTAAATCCCGGCATTATAAATTGGTTTAGTTTTGTGTTCTCAAGTCAGCATAATATGAAATTTAAACTATTAAATACATTTTACATTTTTATATTTTACATTTAAATACTAACTATTGTACATTCTTATTAGCTACTTAACGGGTACACCTTAGATTAGTATATAACACTGTAAATATTTAATCAAACCAACTTTAAACTGAAAAATATGTAAAAATTTTATTTATTTTGCCGTGCATTCACCTTTCAGAGGATTCCCTGTGTCTGTTGATTACTCAGCTAGGTAAAGTTTCCATTTTATTGTAGAAACATACTGAGAACAACAAATTGTTACCCAGAAGGTCGGTTCCGTATTTGTTGCTATTTTTCAAACCCCTCGTGGAACTCAGTGGAAATGTTTATAAACTTTTGCGTGCGCCACCCCCTCGCGGTATAAAACATTAATTTTTTTGTTAAATACGAAATTATAAACTTTTTGTAACAAGCGCCCAGAAAGCGTTTGAAAGTCGTTTGACGGCTGCATCTCGCCCGCTCCACTCGCGTGGATAAGTGCCGAGGCCGAATCGCTGGAGAAATGTGTTGTGTAATTGAGTGCGGCGGGGAGCGGAGGGCGGAGGGCGGAGTGGCGAGCGACTCACTCAGTTGATAAGCAATATAGCCTACACATGGCACACACAGCTGGAGCGAGATCGGAGCTGGCACCGGCGACATTCATACGCCCCTATGAGGTCACAGATCGCTTCTCTCGCTTTGTATCTGTATCTGGGCAACGAGGCACTTGCGATTACGATTTCAATTCCTATTCCTATTTCGATTTCCGCTCTTCGGAGCTGACCATTTATCCAAAATCCCAGGCGTTCAGTGATCAAGTGGCAGCGGGTCTATCTTTTCTTTGCTTTTTGGATACCAAATGGATTTTAAACGTGCACTCAAAGAAAACGGCAGCATGGGATTAACATAAGAATAGGAAGCACTGGAAACAATATTTATTATTGAATTTATCTCAAATTTTAATCAAAAATATTTATATTTTTATATTTTTCAGTGTTTAAACGTTAAGTCTACAGGGTATATCCTACAGCAAAGGTAAAATTATTAAACACCTAAGTACAACTCAAGTTAAATGAATTATTTACTAAGTAACCACTACTTCAGGAAGATATCCCTTTTTTAAGAATTTATTTACTGAAAGCCAATACAGACCACCAAATGTATTTATTTAATAAATTAATTAATTTTCTAATATTTAAAATAGTCTATAGTTCTAAAATTAGAACATTAAAAGTCATTAAATTAAAATTGTGTTATTGTATCAAAAAGAATTTGCATTATGTGTATTAAAATACGAACTTCTCTTATTTAAACTGATATGTAATATTAAAAGCCTGAAGTTTGTTCTTTTGTAATTTTGACCTTACTTTTCGAAACAATTCACTATTTTCTTACAGTGCACCCAACGTTTAAACAAATGATTCCAAAGCTCGACGGCGAGTGCTAATAAGCAAATTAACCAAATGCCAGACGCGGCGGTACAATATTTTGTATTAACATTGTTCATGGAAAGCAAACAATAAATACACGCACACACACACATGTTATATCTGTTCATACGGTGTGTCAGTGTGTGGGAATTGTATGTGTATTGGTTGGTTATGCACACACTGACACTTATCGAAGAGCGAGTAAATGAAATGGCGTAACGCTCCGCTCGCTCGCCTTCGAAAGCTGCTCGCCTATTCGAATTAGTACAAAATAATACCGTATTTCCTAGAAACTTACGGATTTACCGCTACGCCGTGTCTTCATCATCAAAGGAGAAAGCAAGACAGGGGTAGGAAGAGAAAGAGATGGAAAGGGATGGAGATACAAATACGGAGAGCAACAGCGAGAAGGGCAATTTCAGTCCGTTTATTACTCATACGCCCCGTGCTCCGAGCTTCGGATTCATAATGGAACAAGTTGCTGCCGCGGCGTTTGTACGGGTTTTATTTTGTTTAAGTAAATTTAACAGCACACCGCGTGAAAAAGTTTAAAACATTTTAAATAGTTTGCTAATTGAACAGGGGAGCAGCGCATAGGAAAAAGCCGATGGTTGCACCAGGGAACAACGAAAATTCCCGGTCAGAGAGTTGAATTTCACATTCTTGTCGGCGGCGTATTTCAGTGCTTTGTTTTTTTCGGTGAAAAATTACGCGTCACAAAAATAGCAAAAAAAACAAAGCATTTAAACATCATCAAATTATTGGTTTGATTTCAATTTAAATGCTACAGATATACATACATAGTACATACATACATACATACATGCATATGTGCATTAAATATTTTCAATCTTTTTTATCATAAATCTGTACTAAATATGTATGTTTAAAACATGCTGGCTTAATGCTTATTATTTCAAATATTTTCACAATTTTAAGGGCCTTATACTGTCTACTTTTAGGCACATTTTAATTCAGAGGAACTTGCCTAGAACTATGTCATATTTTTATACCCTTGCAGGGTATTATAATTTCAGTCAGAAGTTTGCAACGCAGTGAAGGAGACATCTCCGACCCTATAAAGTATATATATTCTTGATCAGGATCAACAGCCGAGTCGATCTAGCCATGTCCGTCTGCCCGTCCGTCTGTCCGATTATACGCAAACTAGTCCCTCAGTTTTGAAGCTATCTTAATGAAACTTTGCAGGTAGTCTTCTATATGCTCCCACTCCTACATAAGTCGGAACGGGCCGGATCGGACGACTATATCATATAGCTGCCATAGGAACGATCGGTACATTTTTCGAAAAAAAATTATAACTTTGTCAGTTTTCAATATATTTTCACCAATTTTGACATTTGCCCATTAATCATTATTCCAGAATTTCGATTTAAATTTCATGAAAATCGGACGACTATATCCTGTAGCTGCCATAGGAACAATCAGGAAAATAATAGAGAAAATCATAACTTCGATGTATCTTAACATATTTTCATCATACTTGAGATTTAGTCACTTAATATTATTCCAAAATTTCGATTTCAATTTCATGAAAATCGGACAACCATATCCTATAGCTGCCATAGAAACAATCAGAGGAATAATAAAAAAATCATAACTAAGTTGTTTCTCAACATATTTTCATCAAATTTGAGATTCGGCCATTCAATGTTATCTTAGAATTTCGTTTTTAATTTTATACTTCAATTGCAATCTGCAAGGGTATATAAACTTCGACGAGCCGAAGTTAGCTTCCTTTCTTCTTAAAATTATACTTTCATTGAATTGGCAATTAATGGTTAATTATTTCATGAGAAAACTTACAGTAACCTAACTTTTGATTGCGTTTGTTTTTTTATAGAAATCAAAACTTAAAAGATTACTGGCTTATTTAAATCTTATTTGCGTTTCGTATGGCAATAGCTGGCTTCGAATCCAGTCCAAGTAAGGAATCACACTAGCGAAGAGGACGGGCTCATTGTCCGGCTTCCAACCTCCGCTCGACAAGGCGATTCCGGCAACGAAAGTTTTACTGTCAGAGCAAAAGAGTCCGGCGCCGATATTACGGGGACTGAACATGTTAGCGGCGTCCGTGGCACAGAACTTCCCGCATCCCAAAGTGGATCCATCGCCAAAGTAATGCTCGCAGTCCTCCCGGCTCATGACTGAGTACCTTCTGAACCACATTTTATCTGAAGAAGAGATGCTGGACTCGGGCTGACCCCAGCCGACTGTCTGACAGGAATTTTCCGTGAAAACCTCATCCGGCCGGGGTAGGCAGGCTGGAAAGATGTGGGAGAATGGAAAGAAGGGCGTCTCCAGATGGAAGAGGGCAACATTCGCATTAATCACTATTCTCTGCACCGTGCGATTGAAGTGTGGCTGCCACTCATTGTTCGTCGAACGATCCCAGTCGCCGGCCTTTACAACGAGGTGATCCTGCGGAATAAACGCAAAGGCTTGGGCAGACGTGAGCACGACATCGTATCGGATCAGAGTGCCTGCGGCAATATACAAGCCATTGCCGTAGATTCCCACCATCCATGGATTGGCTCCGAACTGAGTTCCTGTGCTGGGGTCGATTTCACCGGGAGTAGGCTTAGAAACGCCGCATTCACTACTGTCGACCTAAGGCGAACGATGATCTTTAATTTGTAGTCATTAAAATGTACTTATAAAAGATGTTCTTCTGACTGAAGCTTTTCAGACTCACAGTGCTAAGCTTATCACTGCAGGTCCAAATATAAAAATATTTAAATCGATAAGCTTTATAATCTTTAAATTATATATAAATGGTTGGTGAGTGCCGCAGTAAACTTACATCTTTAACAGGCTGTTGAGTGGTTGTCGGCTCTCCAAAATATATGTTAAATATATCAGTGTCAATAGTTATATTTTCCTTAACATCCACAGAGGAAGCGACTTCACTCAGCGCCAATGTAGCGATTAAGAAACAATAAAAATCAAGTAATACCGTCTGCCTCATGATGGTTTTATTGATTGCGGACTCGGACCTTTCAGGGTATTTGACAAACCGTTTCTCTCGGATGCCTAATTCGAACTAAACATTATCAGAGGGCCGCTGCTTAATAATCTTTTATAAGAATATTGTTTTATTTTATTTATTGTTTAGACTCTGCCAAGATGTACACACTCACTTAGTGACGCAGTACAGAATTATACTCTGCCATTCTTGAATTTTGTATTTGCTTTCCAAAACCTATGAAGCATGAATCAATGGAATACTCAATAACATTTGTGGATATTCCAGGGGGTTCACAGATTTTTGTTTTGAAAATTTTAAATGATGATGACCAGAGAAAGGACTCGTACTAACTTCAAGATTAATATTGTTGGGGGAATTTCTTTGCGTAAGCACTACGGATATAGGCAAACGATAATAACAGCTTTTTTTATTACTCAAAATCGGAATAATTACAAGAAACTATAATTGGAATGAAGGAACATGAAAATCCTTAAGTAATAACTTCACCATCCAACGCGGTACTTATTAATCAGAATTGTTTTTATCCCACAGAAAACATGGCTCTTTGTCGATGAAAAGGGCCGAAATGTGGCTGCTGTGTAAATGAAAGCACATTGAGCTGAATAAGTTGCCTGACATCCGCCGCTGGCATCTCGACTTTCCACGTTATTTCCGGAAAAATCACGTGTAAGCTGGGCGAGCCCGGGACCGGCAACAAAGGTGAGACACCTCCGTCAGCTGCCCTCGTCATCCGCAATGCTCCGGGGCTACTTTACACGGTGTCAGGTGAGCCAGCAGGTGAGTGGTTGGCTGGCTGCGGATGGGGATGAGGATGAGGGCGAGGACGGGTGAAACCGTGGGTGCCTGGTCATGCTGCCTGTTGCACTTTTTGCACATAATCATGTCACATAAACGGACGACAGGCCAGGATATGAACAACAAGCTGCCGCTGCCTCTGCCACTGCCACTGCCACTGCCTCTGCCGGTGCCGTTCCTTTTCGTCCTTTCGTCCTGGCGACAGGTGACGCTTGGCTTTAGATGGCCTTAAAAAAAAAAAGAAAGGAAGGGAGAAAAACGAGGTGCCTTCCAACTTATTTCGCCAGCTGTATCCTCAACCCCCTTTTCACTTTATGTTTATGTTGTGTGTTGTGGGCTGTGACGTTGGCCACTGACACTTGGCTCCTGCTGCTGCTCCTGCTCCTGCTGCCTTTCCTGCTCCGGCACAGCTCCTGTCGCCTGTCTCGTACTCGGCACAAGCGGATGTGACCTGGACACCTGGAAGCCTGGACACGCCGGGTGTTAAAATAACAGGCACCGAACATATTGACTTTTAAAATAAGCATTATGGCGGTAAATTTTTATGAAGCCCCCACCTTCCTGTGTGCGCTGTGTGCGCCAGACAGCTGAGTGATTTATATATATTGTTTAATATTATTATGGCTGGCAGGTGGCCATTCGGCTTTGCTTTCGCTTCGCTTCGCCTTGGTCCTGTTCCGGCCGACGGATGTGCAAAATGCGAAAAATTGAGCACATTACAAGCTCCGACTGCGACTGCGACTCCGTCGTCTGCGTCTCCGAGTCCGTGTCCGTGCCAAGTCAGTGTCCATGCTGGGTCCAGGCTCAGTCCATGCCATGTCCATGTCTGTGTCCATGTCCTTGTCCACGTGTGGTTGGCAATAATTGTTAAAGTGTGTGGTTGGCTGGGAAAGATGTGTGGGGCGAATGATGAAGTGGTGGCCCACGGAGGAAGGAAGCCGGCCAGTTTTGCTGGCGCTGTCAAGCTCGAGAGGATTGCTCTCGTAAGCCTCGAGAGCAGTTAACGGTAATTGCAATTATCCAGCAAGCTTTATTGGTTAATGAACGAGCACCGGCTTAATGGCACCGGGCCAAGCAGATGATAATGTGCCGGCCAGATTGCCCAACTGAGTCTGGGTCTGGAGCTGGAGCTGGAGCCGGGTTAATGATCTTATGCCGAAACTTTGAGAAAGTAATCTTATTCTTTCGTATACTACACTACACTCACACTTTTTAAATAAATCACATTGTAAATAATTCCTTTCTGTGCTTGAATAATCCCAGCCAGAGGCAAATCCATATTCAATTGAATTGGGGGATGCGTCAAACCGAAATGCGCTACTAAAAACGATATTAATGCATTGCCGGAGCTGCATAAATGGTTGAGGGGGTTTATTAATTAATAAATAAATAAATGTGTCCACAATTAATTTCCATTTTGCGTGACGCCCGTTTCTTTTCGATGACATTTCCCGATTGATTGCATTTTAAATGTGTTTGTTCAGCACAGCTCCACCCCTGGGTGAAATGTGGCTGAATTTTACACGCCGCCCAAAAATTAATCGGCGTTTTTACAACATTTTTTGCTGCCTGCCCTCAGGGCGACTCTGTTCAAATGCATAACTGCTGTTTGCCTGCGAGTGTTCAGCCAGATCATTTGGGTAATTATTGTCGGAAAAAAACGGGCAGGCTTAATGTCATAAGGAGATTAATAACATAAAAAACACTCTGCTATACAGCCATTATCTGAGCAGCTATTAGTGCTTAATCGTTTAATATTCAAACCAAAAGCAACAGCTACTGATTATAGTGTTCAACATCATTTTGCCTACATCTAATAATTTGTTTCAAATTAATATAACTAAATAATTAAACACGAAGACAAGATATTACACAAGCAAATTGAAACCAGAGGAAATCCTCCACCACCAGAAAAGCCACAAAGTGTAATTGAGGCGTTGCGGTGGCGGCTTCGGTGTTGCCAATTATAATCTACAGGAGGCAAGCTGGGCGATTTCAAAGGAAGCCCCTGAAAGGAGTAGTAGGCCCCACTTCTCCGCTCCGGTTTTTGGCTTTGAAATTCAATTCGACAGATGAAATTCAAGTATCAAAAGAAACATCAGTCCTTCGACCCAATTAAACAAGCGCTTTTGCACTTTGCACGTGGTGAGTAATGGAATGGACTCTTGGTTTTGTAATTAACTGGTTGTTGGAAGTCCTTTAAAAAATTTTAAGTAAATTTAATAAGTTACATACCTAAGATACTGTTATTTTCTTATCATTTTCCCTTCCATTTATGTAAATTTCTGTTTAATTTTCGCATAGTTGTCGGCAAGGCCTTCCTATACCTGGGAACTCCGCCCCTCTGCCCGCTTCACCAGAACTGTCCTCTCATCCAGCTTCACTGCCAGTACCTGGTTGTCTGTCCATCTGTCCATCTGCAGCCTAAGCTCGTTTCCTGAAATCAAGATCCTGGCGGGATGTTTGAGTTCGTCCACTTCGTGATTCGGCAAGTCTGCGGCTTCATCTGCCCCATGAAGATCTTCCATGAAATTCAGGAAATTGAGCAGCCAGTGAGCCGGGAGGACTGGGACATCTGGGCGGACATTTGAGATTTGATTCGGCGGCATGACAACCAAACAATTGATTAATGAGGGGGCGTTAAGGAGCAGAGCGGAAGCGGTTGGCAATAAAGAGATCTCTCGTTTTTCCCCTTGAGTTGCCCTCGTTACTCGACTCCGATTCGCACATAATTTTCGCATAAATTGTCAAATAATTTAAAGCCCTCCCATTGAGCAGGAGTCAAGGTAACCTAAGCCTTCAAATGGAATTTATTGCTCCGGCTTAGGCTGAAGTGGTGGGTATCACGAGGAGGAGGAGGAGTAGGAGCAGTAGGACGACGTCTCGGTGTCTACTATCAGCAGGCATCATTGGGTGTCGTTGAAATGCCAGTAATTGCGTATTAAAATTATACACCGGGGACCATTTGTTTAATGAAATGTAGTCGTGTCTGTGAGCTAATTAGCTTGTCGTTCGCCCGTATTTATGCAAAGTAATTGAAGAACCGCCTCTGGGGGCGAATAGTTCCTGTAATCACTGGCAACACTGGGTGGGATTTTAATAATAGCGAAGAGATTATAGAAGAAGTGACACAGTGACGGGGCTACAATGAGTACAATAAATTATTGAGACTTGTCCTGGTATCTCTGACAAAGTCCAAGGTGTCCTGGGACTATTTGGTCCATCTCTAGTTCGGATTCCGTGTGGCCGCACTGCGGAAGTTGTCACCTCGAATGTATTCGCCCAGCCGCCTGCTTTGCAATTCAAATGTCTCCCCTTTGACCCCCAGTGAGTCCCAGCAAAGGTATTTCAATAAGCCGCTCTGATGTCCGATGTCCGATGTCCGATGTCCGAGTGCAGGGCAAATCGTCAATCGATTGACTCGCAGGCAATTTGTTTGCTTGTCGCATTCGAACTATTCACCCCACTCTCGCACGATGACAAGTTGTTCTAAGCAGCCCTGACATGCCACACGATGCCGCATGCCGCCCTCCTGCGTGTTTTTCCTTCGTCTTTTTTCGCCGCCCCAGCAGTTGACACAATTTGACTTTTGGCCCAAGCGACGCCCCGAACTTTTGAACTAATCTATTTGTATTTGTTTAACTTTGTAGCGATAAAGCAGACATTGTCCTGTCCCTGCCTGCGTGTGTGTTTACGCCCCAAGACAGGTGCAGACTTGGATGGAGTGCGGGATGCCAGGTGATGCAGGTCCTTGGGGTCGAGGTTTCCACCTTTGATTGCTTCCTTAGTGGCTTGGCGAGCAAATAAAGTGGATTATGATTGGGACAGCCCAAATCCATGGTAAAAACAAAGCAAATATGGATGAATATAGAGACAAGTTGCAAAGAAAGATTAAAGAAAATGTTTATATACATATTTCTCTTATACCAAATCACAACCATTAGCTTTAACTCTTTAAGATATGCTCCCTCCGTGACGTAGCTGCCCACCCAGATAATCGCAATTGCATTAACGATAGATATAGCATTGCTTTCTGAAGCCTTTGCCAATTATGAGGATATCTGAGTCGAGTCCCCGGCCCTCTGCTGTCATTAATACCGCAAATTAGCCCGGAAAATGGGAGGCGGGGGGAAGTCGAGCTCAACTAATAACTTCTACTTGCGTAAACAGCCCGTAAACCAATTTCTCCCGGCTGTGCTTTCATTAGCGCTGCCTGAATGGCCAAAGCCCCTGATTCTCCGATTCTCCGATTCTCCTGTTTTCCCTGCTCTGCCCC
This sequence comes from Drosophila truncata, assembly GCA_008042515.1. Classification (NCBI taxonomy): domain Eukaryota; kingdom Metazoa; phylum Arthropoda; class Insecta; order Diptera; family Drosophilidae; genus Drosophila; species Drosophila truncata. The sequence goes on along the minus strand of VNJQ01005840.1, from coordinate 88,201 downwards.
CAGCTTCGTCCTTGGCCCGGCTAAACGATTATTGGAGTGGCAGCGTGAGTGTATGGATCCAGGTCCCATTGAGTTGAAGCTGCCGCTGCCCAACTGATTGCCAGATTTGTTAATTATGCACGTTATAATTAATGTTCTCTGCCGTGGGTACACCCGCCCACACACCCAGCTGCCGCCCACAACCGCCTCACACTTGTCCCGGCTAATTGTCAATAAATTTGCGAGCTCAAAATATCATTTCGAACCTCGCCGCCGCTGTCATGCTGGCTGTCAGTTGTGCTTAATGCTTAAATGAAATCTAATCACGTTCTAATTTCAGTTAAGTGTGACAGCGAATTGTGCGACCCGTCGACCCGCCCTAGGCCGCTGACCCCACATCCCTCGTCTTATTCCTGTCCCGCCAGTTTCCGTTTCCGTTTCCGTTTCTCGTTTCTGCTTGTATTTCATTTCCGGCCAGTCTCTGACTTTTGTTTTTTGTTGCCTTTCTTGGCATACTTCCAGTAGCTAATATTTGCATTCTATGAAAATCAAGGTTAATTTTTATAAATATTTCAATACATTAATAATTTTTATTAACAAAATCCTAAAAAGCTGAATTTCTTTTTAAGGAAGTTTATTTAAATATCTTAGACAGCGCATCATCTAGCTCATTATCTCTGCTTATTTTAGTTTTCTGCTCATGATTAGGTATAACCCCGATTTTCCAGTCTGGCGGAAAAGTTCCTGCAAATTGCGAAACTGGCGTTGGGGCTTCCACGACCGCAACACCCATCACTGCATGTTTCATAACTTTTCATTTGAAAATGATGCCAGAGGGGCCGCCGAAACTATTTCGTTTTCAAATTAGCAAACGGGTTTCCCTTCGAAAATCTAGTTAATTAGTGCTCAACAACAAACAACAACTCGGGGAGGAACAACAGCGCAGCATCATCACTATCATCATCATCGTCTTTGAGAGCAGTCGCAGTCGCAGTCGCAGTCGCAGTCGCAGTCGCAGTCGCTGAACTTTTTCCGACGCGAAAATAGTTGAAAAACTGGGAATGGAATGCCACCCAGCCGTCCCCTGCCTTCTCTGGAACACCGAAAAGTATGCATTGCAAGAGAGTGCTCGTGAATTAAGCAATTAGCCAAACTCCGGAGCAGGGCAGCCGAAGAAAAAGGCAGAATAAAAGCGCCGAATTGCGAATTAGCCGGCATGGCAGCTCCGCCTATATTGCAGCCATAGTGTGACATCGTCCCACCGCCTGCTAATTGACCAATATTCCCGTCTTCGCATCAACGCCGGATCGAATCGAATCGAATCGAATCGAAGCCCTGACATTGGTCTCGGTATTGGTTTCGGCCCGGCATTGGCATGGTAATTGCAATCGCAGGAATTCCACTGCCACTCCAAGGACAACGAGACTGTGCGGGGACAGGGCATAAATACGGCCAATAAATTGAATTTATTTCAGCCAGCTAGCAATTCCAATTTTGAGCATTAGCTGCCCTTCCTTACGGTCTTCTTCGACGGAGAATGCTGATGTTATAAATGTTATAAATTAAGTTAATCTTTCAATAAAAAAATATATACTTTCTCTTGTTTATAAAACTTCCTCTCAAAAACTTTGCTCATATTATGGCTTATTTCCAGGCGTATTTAAGTTTAAATAACATTCATAGTCCCTATAGAGTATCTGGCATTCGCCTTCAGGGCAACGAATTCGCAACTTCCTTTTTGTCGACTGCTTTTTGGCACATTGCTTATTGATTATTTTTACTAATTTATGTGCTAATAAAATTGTCAATTTGTATGCGTGCAGCGCCGTTTCGAATTGAGGCGAATTCCACTGCTGCGAATGGCTGCGATGTCCTGCAAGGAGACGGTCTGAGGACGGGGAGGGTGTGGCCCGGCTGACAGGACCATTAGACTTAAGTGTCTGCTGTTGGCCAGGCCAGATCCTCTCCTCTCTCTCTCTCTCTCTCTCCCTCTCTTTCCGCTTCCACTCCGTCTTTGGGCCAACAACTAAGGGCATCCTGCCAAAGGCGCTCGTTCACAAACGACGCTGCAGGACATTTCTGGTAATGATTTTCCGTCGCGTTAGGAACCCGGCTTTGGCTTTAGTTTCAGATTTGCGCTCTGTCCGCGGACAAGGGAAATCTCAACCATTCTGTCCCGGCCTTTGGACTGGCTTATTATGCCGCATTTGAGTTTAAATACGGCCGCAAGGATTTACCCGATTGCCTTGGGGCTATTGATAATCTTTTGCAGCGAACGAACGATTGGCTCAGTATTTATGCAAATGTTCTGGAGAATTATGGCAAGTCTGGGAATTGAATGAGCAATGAACAGGCTCCTCCTCCTCCTCTCGGGTGAGACAAAGGATAAGGTTGAGGTAAGCTCCGAACCCAGGTTGCCACTTGGGAGTTTCAAATTTAATTCAATTTCAACGAAACTTTTAACGCGACTTAAGTAAACAATTTGTCTAATTATTTTTAGTCAAGTTTGCTTGAAATTTTAAGGAATTATAACTGCTTGTGATATGTTTTTAAGTTTATTTTCAAATATGGAATTGTTTGTAGGATTCAACGTGTAACTACGACAAGTATTCGTTTCCAATGGTTTAAATTCTGTCAGTCTATTCAAGAGATAACTTTACACAACGGATTAAAAGAAAACCGCTAATTTTGCCGGGTTTCATTGGTAAAACCTCTTCGGTTTCTCTCCAGAAAACCCTGCCTACCTACTTCTCCTTGGACATAAACAATATTTTCGCACATTTCCCCTAAGCACCCATTTCCACTTAGCAACCTTTCTGGCCCTCTCCAGGAGCAGCCAGGCTTTTACGGCATTCGGGCCATTTTCTCCAGTAAAAGGTGGGAAAATGGGTGGCAGAGATACCCCTTGAGCGAGCCACTTGATGATGAAGACATTTTGCCAGCTAAAAAATCGTATTTACAACATAATTTACGCTTAAAGCGGCGAAGGAGCCATGTCGTGATGGAATGATGGCGGCGAAGGTGAAGGGATGCGGATCGCCCATTCAGAGTGCCGCCACTCAAGTGCCACTTTGCCATAGTTGTCCCAGGCTCCGCTCCGGCAGAAATAGCACAATTTTATGGCCTTTAATGGCAAACTTTTAGTGGTCAATGCAATGGCTGCCACAACAACATCGAGGCTCCCGCCAAGAAAGCCGGCAAAATGACGGACAAACTCCGACGCCGAGTTTCCATGTTAAATTATGTAAAAATATAATATTCTTGAACAAGGCTGCCCAAGGAAGTGGCGGCCAGGATGGTGAAAATTGTATTACACGGAGTCAAGCCGAGTTCTGCACTCGCTGCTGTTTTCCGCTTTTCAGCCTTTTGATGTCGTTGCGCGAAAATTGAATAAAAATAAAATTGTAATGCGTTTTCGCAGTGGCAGGCTGGCGGTGAGTTTGCGGTTGAGAGCTGAATGAAATGGAAATTAAAGGAAATTTTGTAAATTAATGAGATGTTAAGCGAGTGCCGCAGACGCACAAATTTGACGTAATTAAAAACGGGTTTCATCTCAGCCAGAAGTAGACATGGTTTGGGCTGTAAGTTAAACTTAATATACTTGAATACATTTTATTAAGAATTTACATTAAAGAATAAATAAAGCATAAATGGTTTCTCTTAAGAAAACACAAACATAAATCCATATTTTCCTCCATTTTCATATCCATTGCTTAGTTGTTTATCTAAGCTAAGCTTATTGTTTCTGGTAAATATACAGAATAATAGTTCTCTTTGTTTTTCTTTCCATAAAAATATTATCATAAATTATATAAAACAGGTTAATGGTAATTAAACTTCACCCTATCTCTTTCCCCTAATTTATTGAATTGTCTTGGTTAATATTTATTGACAACCAACTCTTGCTTGCACTTGAATTAATTCATCTGTTACGATATATGTATGCCATGCCTCGTCAAGTATCTTAGCCCAGACAGAAAATCCATTAACGGACCTCATTGGCAAACATGTAAATGTGCCCTATTACTCATCTGAGACGAAATTAATTTATTGCTTGCCAAACAGTGGCAGCCCAGGCCGAGGCTAATGTTTACTTTCGATCTGCCTGCATTATGCATTACAAATCTGCTAATATATTTGCTGAAATATTAACCGATATCGGGGGGCCCAAGAGCAGCTGGAAAGCCTATTGACTCGGCGGCCCACACGGAATCCAGCTAATTGTGTCCGAGTTTACTGCGCACCAAGCTGACCCCAAATCGCAGCCCAGATATCCACATCCCAGATCTGTACAACCAATTTCGGAACGCACAAAAATTGCCCAATGTCCTGCGAAGAGGAGGAGAAGGCGAAGTGGTCCTGCCACTCAAAGCCAGTCGAATGTGGAACACATGGCGGGCGACTGGGCCCTATTGCTTTTAGCCGAAGCTCGCTGGCTGCTTGTTTATTTGTTTGTTTGACTGATTTGCCGTTGTTTATTTTGATTTCCGGCTCAAATGCTCAGCACTTGGCAGCGGGTGTCCTTGTCGATTTCTACATTGATTGTGTTGTCCCAGCAGGAGTTCGATTTCCTCCTCGGAGCGTGTGTTTGTGCAGCAGCAGATTAGTGTTGACAAACAGGCAAATGGCAAGTGGCAAAGGTGATGGCCTCCTGCTCCATCGAGTCCGGGTAATCCCATAAACACCTCCCCAACTGGAGCCATTTCCGGTAAAAAGGGGGGGGGGGGGCGAATCCTTTGTGTTTGGCATACCGCTCCGGGAGCATCAAAGGGAATCCGGTCCTGCCGTTGGAAATGGCATTTCGATTGGCCCCGATAAAGAGTTTACTGCGCTTTTTGCCCCGACATTGGCCCGATGCTTTCGGCCGGCACTATTATTTTGCATAAAAAATGCATTAATATGAAATTGATGTATTTGTTCTGTCACATTTTTTCGCCACGCGGTTCTTGTTAATGTGTCACAAAGTCGTAATTCGCGTTTTACTGTTTAACATCAACTGAGCTCAGCTCAGACACGGAATAACTTTTAGTTGTTTGGTAAAAAATGTTTAATATTTCATATTTACGAGGACGCTGTTTTTTCACGGCGCCCCATAAACTGCGTAATTCCATGGAATTTATGTTGATAATTTCAATGAAAGTGATTAATTCCTGGCAAAGCGGCTTACACTGGGCCGAATCAATGGAAATCGCTTGCATAGATTAGGCTAATGATTTGATATTAAAATGAATTTTGCTATTAAGCATTTACGAAGTACCATAAAACATTGACAATTAAAGAGTAATGAATATTTATGAATAATAAGCGCGACAAGAATCAATAAAATTAGTTGTTAACCGATTAAAAATGAATTGGCAATGTTTTTTGCCTTCATTTATTTTATTTTTTTATAATAAATGAGATTTTGGAAAATTACCATTTTTTTCTAAAGAAGTCATGATTATATATACAGATATAAATAGTAATAAATGGCGTCTTGCCTTCTGTTTAAGTTAAACTTGTCTGGCAAACAGTAAAAAGCAAATGAAATTAAAATGTAATCATTTCACTTGGACTCCGTTCTCCGTCAGTCGCAGTCGCAGACTCATAAAATGTTAATGCAGCTGAAATTATATTGCAGGCTGCTGCATTTTTAGGATTGACTCTGGATACACATTTGTGGGAGCAGTAGAGTATTGTCCGATGGCGGAGTGCGGAGTTTCATTAGGGCTGCTAATGAAAAAGTAATTACAAGCAATTATAAAACGTCTATTTCACACATGCGCCAGCACCCCATTTCATCTGCACAAAAACAAAAAAAAAAAAAAATACAGAAATATATACAAGTGAACCGAGAATTATCGCAAACTTTTGCGCACCAAACTTTTGCAAGCAATTAAATATATTTGTCACTTCAAAATGGCTGACAAGCCAGGACCTCGCCGAAACCGCAGCAGGATCGAGATCGAGAGGTGCCGGGCGGAGGGGCTGTCAAACATTAAACTGTGCAACATCTCAGAGGCGCCGCCCAGGGCTCCCGCCTCACTCGGCAAATGCAAAGAACCCTCAACCTTAACAAAAAGTTGCCCAGTAACTGGCACTCGTGACAAGTTCTGGCAAAGTTTTCTTTTCGCCGTCCTGTTGTGTGCAGCAGTTAACTGCAGTGGTGAAAATTTATAAAGTTTTAATCATGTGGAGCATTAGCAACTCTCAGCTTTGCGAAGCTGTGTGCGTGCATCAATCAAGAGGTCCTGGAAGAGGAAGCAATCCTTCTACCGATCATTATTGTGAATCTATTCGGTTGGTGAAAGTTGATATTTAAATTACAGAAAATGTATTTATTAAGAAGTGCTTTAAAAGTCAATTTTAAATACTTTTCGCTTTTTTAATACAAGAGAACATTAATAAAGTGTGAGATTCCAGGAAGAAACAGGTTAAAAATATGATATCTAAAGAGATCTTTTATAGAAAGTTTGAAATGAGACTATATTCAATGAAATTCAGAAAATAAAGAAAGAAGCAACAAAGAAAGTTTAATAAATAGATTTATTAAATAGATTTAATATCATAGATTTAAAAATAATCTCTTCTGTTCCCAAAACGATGATATATTCTAATTATGCAAAAAGTAGACAATCTACACTTTACTTTTCTCCCCTCCAAGGTTATCAGAAGCAATCGAAGCTACCATAAATCATATGAAGTTCCTAACCAAACTTTAGTTAGTAACTGGCAGTAGATGGTCTCGAAAACATAGATGGAGCAGAAACCATGGCCAGGCTCCGCAATGGTTCTCATTTTTCCCAGCTCCATTAGGAGCATTTCGGTCGACGAGGGAAACCAGAAGGGACACTCGGGATGCAGCCAAGCGGAATCAATTAATCTTTGCTCGCAAACATTTGCCAGTGGCCCCAAGCCGAAAAAACAACGCCGGCATGCTGACATCTAAGGAGTCCTGGGTCCGAGTCCGGCTCCGAGTCCTAGTCCGGTTCCGAAAATGTGTATCCTGGTGGAGTGGCCGAGCCCCTCCGATGCTGAGTGAAACGTTTCAAGAAACTGCAGCTTGCAGCCATGAAAAATGATAAATTTCACTTTGTCCCGCCGGTCCCTATGCCCGCCCGCCCTTACCCGTCAGCCCGTCCTGAGCCCTGCCTTCCCGATGCTATTTTATTATTTATCAAGCTTATTACGAAAGCAGCGGCGTCCTCCTGGGAGAGCGTATCCTTCAGCTGCAACTGTGCAACACTTTGGGAGCGCAGCAATGGGCGGGGATTGCCGCTCGGTTTGATATTGAAAAATTATTGCTTTTTATGAAATAGTGCCATAAATTATTCGTAATACATTAACAATTATTTAGTAGTTCTTTGCCTCCCCTTTCTCTGGCCGGCGTCTCCTCAAATGTGTGATATATGGCCCGTACTTACTCAAGCGAGTCTCGACACACACAGGAGTGGAAATTAATTTAATTTTGCAATCAATTACCTAAAACGAGAATTAAGAGAGAAGCAGAAAATGTTAGTAAGGCGAAAAATACAAAAAATATAATAATATTCACGATGTTTTATTTTTCTATTATTAATATTAATATTTTAATAAATCTTAAGTGGAATTTTTAGAATGTGGAGCATGCTAAATTTAATTTTAAATCGTTTAAGTGGGTAACCGCTCTAATATTTTTTATTTACAAGAATAACTAAATAATAATAATTTTCTTGCCCCATTTCTGGCACAATCACCCATTAAAAACAGCTCACAACTTCTTTTGAGCCCAACTACTTGGCTGCCGAGCATCCACAACAGTTTGCAATAAGCCGGAGATTAATCTTGAGCCAGACTTTATGTCACATTATGCTTCCCCTTTTTGGCATATTTACATCGACAAGGGAAGCCATCAGGCGAGTAAACACCTCGGGAGTGGAGGAGACTCCTGCCAGGGACACTTTTATTGATTTATCACGTCTGGCGTGAGTTATAATTGGATGCCACGGCAGGATGTGGGAGTTGACGGGGCATCCTGATCCTTCTCCCGTCAAAAACGAAGTCGGGTGGCGGAGCCACTGATGTCTCCTGGGCAGATTTATGGCATCTTTTACGAGTGCCGCTCGCCGCCTTTACGATGCCACGGCTCCTTAAAGCCTTTTGGGTGGTGCAAATTGTGTGATTAGCTGCTGAAAGTGTAATTAAATTTCTGAGGCGGCACTTTGAGCCAAGTGATTTATTTGTGAAGCGCCGCATAAGATTGTTTAAATTTATTAATTGTGTGTAATTAATTACAGGGCTAACGTCGGTGTGAGAATCCTTTGTGGGTGAAGGTTTTGACACAGCCATTCGAACTTGGAGTAGCTTAACTTTTGATGATTCTGCGGGTGTTTAGCTATAGTAATTATTGATGCATATAACATTCTTTGTACAATTTCAACCGCTTAAATTCCCAACTTGAAACTCCCCAAATTCATTCCGAAATTGGCAAAATATACACACATTTTAGGTAGCTAAATTTACATTGTACACATCCGGATATATTTATATTCCCCCGCAAACTGTTTGGAAAAAAAAAATGTGGAGAGGCTGTCAAAACATACCAGGGACCCTGCACACAGCGTGATAAAATATTTTAGGCAAACGATTTTTAATCATTCGTTGGCACCTGAAGAAAAACAAACACAACGCCAAATACACCGATAGCTCTTGAATTTTCGGCCAGCCGGCACTGTTTGTCCAGTGTCTGCGGTGAAATTGTTATCAAAATACAAACAAATGCTGGTGAATGCAATTAAAGGGAGATGAACTTCCGCCTGCATATGCAGTCCCAGCCTTCAATAGGGGGGAATGGGGTCGTTTACAAGAAGTTCTACACTTGTCAGCCGGTACTCAATGGGATCAGGAACGCAGATAGTGACCATGAGGGCGAGAACGTAGCCCATTACTCGTGGTATAACACACATTTGCCCGGCCGGGTGAGCCCACTGTCGGTAATGGCCTGCCCCTCAGCCAATAGGCGGAAGTACTCCGCCTTCTCCCAGACTTCCTAGCCGGCAAATATGCTTATAATGGCCTTTTGCAACTGCCACACAACGGCAACTAGCAACTACCGACCAGCTAGCACCACGAGTCCTCGCTGATGTCGGAGTCATCATTGTTGTCGCTGAGGCATTCCATGACTCGGCTGAGTCAGTCGGCGATGACTTTCAGCTTAACTTTGCTGTATGGATGTTAAAATTTTTAGGAAATAAAAGGTCAATCCACCTTAAAAAATGGGGAGTTTTAACCTAGCTTCTTCGTGATTTTAAAGAGTTAAAATCTTCCAACTACAATCATTATTTTAGGTGATTAAAATCCCATATATAGATGGTATATAAAGCCAATAAAAGATCATGATATATTCTGGTATATTTATTAAGGGTATATTTGGGTATACTTGGGTATATTTGAGTTTTTTTTTTGTATTTTTGGGTATATTTTGGTATATTCTTGTGTATTTTGGGGTATACTTGGGTATATTTGGGTATATTTTTCTATATTCTGGTATATTTTGGGTATATTTGAGTATATTTTGATATATTCTTGGTATATTTGGATATATTCGAGTACTTTCAAGAAAAAATAAAACAGCTTTTCTAAATCTAAATCCTTATGGAAAGAGTATCTAGAAATATCCTTAAATATGCATTTTTTCCAGCTATCCTCTTTATTCATCTCCTTGGCTCCTTTCCCATTTTCACATTCTCTATTGTCATTTATGCTGCTGCTGTTTGTCGCTGTCGTGCCCGTGGCTCGTGTCCTTTAATTGTGCCTTTTGCAGCAAATGTTGTTAACACACACACACACACACACACACACACACACACACAGGCGGGAACACACACTCATTACTTGGCCCACAAGCGGAAGTCAATGACTTGGGGCGGCCAACGCAGGGCGGTTAAAATATAAATGGAGACGTTACCACTAGCTTTGGCAAGGACCTGCACGGCGTTGTTACACTCTCAATTGCTGCGGATAATGCGACCTTTGCCACGCAAGAAGGCGCTAAGGGATGTGGCCGGGATATTAAGTCATTTCGTTTTATTAGTTACATGGCACCGGGCCCCGGGCCCCGGGCTTGCTGGGGTTAAGCATATGGGTTAATTGCATAAATTAAAGCCGAAAGAAGCGGCCATTTAAATTATTGCCCGCCACGTGTTGGTGGGTCGAGAAAAAAAGGAATAACTGGACGAACAGGACGAACAGGACGAAGGCGGCGAGCATAAATCATTGTTGGCATTTTTAAATTGGCTTTCTGGGCCGGCACATTCCGGTGCTGCTGCTGCTGCTGTTGCTGGTCAGGATTAAGGCCAGCCAGAAGAAGCTCTCAGGGCAGTCTGGCCGCAAACGGCAGGAGAGCAGAGCCGGAGATGGAGGCGAGCCGTGGAGGCCAAGGCGAGGCGAACGGAAATTTAACAAAAATTGAGTCAATTTGAATAAGCTATGGAAAAAGGGCGAACTGCAGCAAAAAAGAACAGGGAAATCGGCGAGACGAGTGGAAAAACATAATAACAATGAAAGCAAAATACAAAACGAGGAGAGCTCGAAACTGGAAAAATCCCAAAGAATACGAGCAATGCAATGTGAAATGGGAAAGTTGAGGCAAACTCAAAAAAATAAATTTACAGCCACAATACCTGAGCATTTGATTCCAGGGACCAGGATAATGAAAGGCAAGCGATTGCCATACTTTACGATAGTTTTAATAACTTTCGATGATACTTTATTTTAAACTTTTAATAAATATACAAACTCACTTTAAGCCATTCCAAGGAGACTAACATTTCATGTGACCACTTCAAAAGCATTAAATGCTCATTGGATTAACCCCAAGTATCTGGTGCATCCCGCTTCCATATGAATCTCAATCATCTGCCAGTTGATCGAATCAGCATCTCACTATCCTGTCACTCGGAAGGACACCCCGGGAATTCGTGTAGCGAGTCAAGTTTCGCCATGTTAAATCGAAATAAGTTTTCAGCAACATTTCGACAAGTTTGCCAAACACTCGAAGGCGTCAACACGCACACACACAGCCCGGCCACGCAATTGCTGTCAATTTTAGCGCGGAAAACTCAGAGTATGCAACATAGAATTATGATTGGGGGCCGGGAAAACTTTTCCGGGGGCGGAAAAGTCTCGGACAGCCAACGTCCTTCTGAACCCGATTTCGATGCGAATCGCTCCAGTCAACTGCCTTGCCCGGACCGGGCCAGGACGACGTTGTTGAGCTGTCTAATGCATTGATTGATGAGCATGTCATGAACTCGTGACATTGATAGTTATAAATTATAAATTATTATTATTTCGACATTGTACGCTTGCCGGGAGCCGAGTGCAGAAACTTTTTCCCCGCCTGTGCTTCCTTCCCTCCAAGCCGGGGACAAAAACATTTGACAACTAATTGACATTTAAAGTGCGCCCAGGAATGAAGGAGCCGCATACAAATGAAAATCGTTTGAGTGATGAATCATCTGGAATCTCGATAACATGCGAAGTAAGTTATAATTATTTTGCAACTATTTATCCACTCAAGGTGGTTATTTTTAAACAGAAAACGGATTTTTAAACCAACGGAGTAATCTCTTCTAATATATATAATATATTAAGATACATAAAATAAAAAAGTAAATATCTCTACGAAACCAGAATTAGCTGGCAACCTTTGCTACGAACTCTACTTTAAATTCCTAATGACCAAACACATTTTCCATTTTGTGTTTGTTTACCTTTCTATTTTGCCTACTTCGCTTCGCACTGCCATTGTTTTTGCCGCTGTTTATCATTTTGGCATCTTCATCGCTGTCATTAGGCCCCCATTATGCTGCCCACCTGCTAGTTTCAGGACTCTGAGCTCCCCAGTTCCCGGGTTCCCGGGTTACCGAGCTGCCAAGCTGCCGCGCCTGTTGCCCGCTGGCTACCCGCCCACCTGCCGCTTTATAAATGTTTCAAAAACACACCGACCGAGGCAGCGAAACGAAAGCAAACACTACATAGTCATGGTGCCAACAAGAAAAAAGCATTTATAAAAGGGAGAAATTTGATAAATGCTTCTTGCGGGCTTATTTAATGTGCGCCAAGTGCGTTCATTGTGTGAAATCATAAAAAAATATGGAGAAAGGAAAATTCAAGAAGGACGATTGCGGGCGGGACTTGGCAATTTTTTATTAAAGTCCCTTCGCTTCTTTTGTGAAAGTTGGCCGAAAGTCGAATGTACCGTCGATTTTTTAAGTGAATGTAATGCGCCAAAGCCGGCCTCTCTAACACTGAGTTGAGTTATTGAGAAAGTTACGAAATATTTACGAGGCGATTCGTCTATTGTGCCATGAAAAGTTTTGCAGGCTTTTTAAAGTATATTTGTCATTAAAATATTTAAATTAAATGAAACGTTCAAGTTCAAGTTCTCTTCGCTAATCGATTAAATCATTCCTCTTTAAATGGGCTTAAGAGCATGCAATGGGTCTGATTAAAGCCAATCCGGGGCAGCCTTAAAGCTGGTGAAAGCACTTGCACACGGCACCAAATGAAATTAGCATTATTCAAAATATTTCCACAGCTATGAATATGCAATGGGAGATCCACGGAGCACGTTCTATGGCTTTGTTCGACATCCGCCGTCCACAGCTCAGGCATCAATTCTCGGAAGCGAAGTGTGCAACACATAAATACGGATATATATGTATATATTAATTTTCATGCGTCATGTTGGCCATGGCACATGACGTCACGCTAATGATGATGGCCACGATGATGTTGATGATGATGTTGATTCCATCGGGAGCCTTTACTCGTGTCTGAGCAGAAAGTTGCCGCATATTCGTCAGGAATCAGCATAAATAAATATATCCTCTGCGTGGCAGAGTCCCACTCATATTTATATTTAATTTTTATTGCTTTATTTTGTTTCTTCTTCAGAGGATTGCCCCCTGATGTGTGCAACTATTTCAGCTGATTTGAGCGAAAACTTTTTTATAATTCAGACTGATTTTTATGGCTTTTGATGCGAGATGGAGATCCAGATTGATACATTGTTTTTTTCTGTGTCTCATGTTATGGAGCGTGAGGAGCTTGTCCTTGCCATAAATCCTTTTATTTTACAATAATATACCTCATATTTGCGAATTAAATAAAGCAAATTTGTGTTATTAAATGTAATAAATTATTCAACCTCAAAAAACCCTGAACTGAATATTTAAAGCTGCTTTAAGTTCAACCTTTCTGATGGTCAATATTGCGTTAACCTTTCCTTAATCTATTAAAAACACTCTGCACTTCGGTGCCTCACAATCAGCGGGAAAAGGATTGGCAGGACGAGAGCCTTGTTTACTCGCGATTACCGGACACAATAATTATTTTTAATTGTAGGCAAAAATATTTGCGCATTCGTAATTGGCAGTTCTGCACAACAAACACAACGCCATACCATAGTCCTGATGCCGGCAATTGCATTGTGTTCTCTGTAATTTGCGTCCTTTCATTAAATCCACCTCCTCTTGCAATACATATTTTTCTCATTTTTTATTGGGTTTTGTTTCGCCCAGCCTCGCCACGCCCCCATTGTCTGGCCGCATTAGCACTTGGACCAGTGAACTACCCAACAACGAGAATAAAACATTTTACTTCCTGTACGGAAACTTTATGAAAATAAATCTGAAAAAAAACAAAACAAAAAATATATAGAAACAAAAGAAAGGCGTCGGGCAATGCTATGGACAGGGGGAAGTGTTCGTAGGTGTATGGCTTAAAGTTGGAACTCGGCTTGCGGGATTCCTTGATGACGCATTCAACAGCTTGGAAGTAATAGACCCTAACAAACAGGGCAAACAAAGAGCTGCCTCCCCGAAAGAAGGGCGCTGCCCTTACAAAAATACTAAAGGGAAACCCAGAAAACTCTATAGAAAGGCGTCTGGAAATTTAAGTGAGAACAGGGAACTTTGTGAGCCAGTTTCTATACAAGGATTCAGAAGGAAGGACTACTTGGACCGTGTGATGTGCGACACTCCTCCTCTGAAAAAGTAAAGAATGCAATTGTCCGATGTCTGCAGGAATTATATGTTTTTTGGTTTTTTTTTAAATTAAATTAAAAGAAAAGTGTTTAAAGAGACTGTAAATAACTATGTAAATTACTCTGCTTTATTGTTGAGTGCTTTTATAAATATATTAATAAGAAATTAACTTTAAAGTTCAGTCTTCATTAAGTACTTTGAATTGTTTATCGAAAAGACTGAAGGCCTCTGATGTTTGAACTATTTAATATGCCCACTGGCAGTCAGACATTTGAAATCAATTACGAAAATGCTACGCTCAATCTTTCAATCAATCAATTTGAATTGGTTCGTGGCTCGTTCTTTCCTCGTTCACTTCATATTGAATGCCATCAATAACAATAATTTTCATAAATATGATAAGACATAAATCACAAAGTAGCAGGCGCCACAAAGTGCCCGGCCAAGGGTCCCGAATCTGGTCCTGTCGCCCGGGGATCTACAATTTCTCCGCCTCTCTGAAATGTTTGCACTGAGAAAAAGGTTTCTAGACATAATTAGGGCATTTAGAATTTATTCTGCAAATTCTAATCTGGCGGTAATGCTGCTAGTAAGCATTGTAAATCTGTTCTTAATCTTTTATACAGGAAACCCCTACCTTTATTATTATTAAATTAAATTAAATCATACCAGAACCTATTAATAAACCCTTACTTGTCCATAGATATTTCATGGATATACTTTTTGTACTTTGCAGCCATATCCTGTTAGAAGCAACATTTCTTTCCGTGTTTGAGTGGTTCTCACCGATTGTCTGCAATGTCACTTGGTCATGCGAGGCACGCGCTCCTCTGGAAAGGACAACAACAGCGGGAAAAGAGCAAAACAACAAAAAGAAAAAGCTGAAAAAAAGAGTAGCTAAGCAGGACCTCGCCCCCTCTGAGGGAGGTTGTGTTCGCAGGACGCGGAAGGACGCGACAACGTCACGCGGCGTTGTCATGGCGCAATAAAAATAAAAATCTAATTAGTATGCCGTTGACAGTTTAATCGTGATTACGCTGGCAAAAATGTCAGCTAAGCGGGGACCGTTGGGTGGGGAGTGAGCGGTCCTGGTGGCGGGGGCGAAGCGTCAACATCAACATGCCAACAGTTGATTCCTGGCGTTCTCTTCTTTTTCCTTCTCCTGGACGTTGAGCCCGGCATTTCCGGCAGCCGCCACATGCATCGCGTGCGTGTCACAACAACAACAAGTGTGCTGTGCTGTGCTGTGCTGCCAGTGTGTGGGCATGGGACATGTGGGTGTATGTTTCGGAGGGTGTGAGTGTATATTTTGGTGGCTGTTCGTGCTTTGGGGTGTCAAGAGTTTAGTCCTGAAAATCATTTGACGGTTTGTTGGCGGTTTTCAAAACGCAAAGTCTAAAAATATCGGCAGTAATAGTAGGCGAGTAACTAACAGAACTGCTAGAAAGGAGACTGAGGGTTGAAGGAACAGGATAACAAAAGAAACATAAATTTATTAAAGTGTACATTGAAAAATCGAACATCTAAATATTACCTGGAATATTAATCCTTCATTGAATACTAATTATGAATTTATAATTGTATTTTAATTTACAATTCTAATTGATTTTAAGTACAGATTTTTCTATTGTAAGTTTTTCTATTAAGAAAATAATAAAATCAAAATACTGGCATGAAATGGATTTATTTTTGGAACCACAGCGCAGTCCTATTTCTGGGCTTCCTCCCAGACACATTCTTCCATCGAAAGCTGGCCCCAAATGTTGGCCATTGAAATGCGTGTCTAGTGAAGGATCCGCGAGACGTGATGAGAATTTTTTAGCAGGTCCTGTGGCCGCTTCCCTTTGTTTCAGGGCCACAGTACGAGTGGGTTGTGCCCAGGAATATTTGAAATATGACTAACTTGGCCAAGAACAGAGAGAGAGTAGTCACTTGGCCACATGCCAGCCAAGAGTCAGGAGTCAGGAGTCAGGCGAGTCCAGGGTCGCGACAGGCTGGTCCGAATTAAAATTGAGCTGATGTACAGATCTGGCCTAGACCGGAACCGGAAGTCACTGTGATGAATTTCCCGGCCTTGCATTTGGGGGACTCTCAAGTTCAGCTCCCAGCGCTGCTCGAATTTTTTCAGATTTTAATATAAAACGATGGGGATTTATGAGCGCCTCTTTTACAACTTTATTATGGCCCAAATCTCACAATGAATGAGCGCTCAAAGTGCCGGGAGGAAGGGAGGGAGGTGCAGGGGAATATGAAATAAAATTAAAGCTGCCGGAAATGCAGACAAAGCGACAACTCATTGCAGCAGCTATTTTGCCCGGAGTGTCAGACGAAGATGGCGGCGGCGGCGGGAATATGAGAAAGTCGGAAAACTGAAATGAAATCCGAGTCATATTGCACTTGGAGGGAGAGCGGCGAAGTGACAAACAAACAGTCATCGCACCAAGAGGGAAATATTAAAGAAAAATGTGCTAAAATATTAATAAAAAGCGTTTTCGCAAAGAAAAGTGGAGCCGACGTTTGGCAGAGAGGCAGAGCCGGGCGGCTTTTGCAATATTACGAAAGTGATGCCCAAAGGATCGGGAATTAAATAAAGCATACGACTGTGAACAATGACAGCCAACTTGTCAGAGAGGGTTGACCGGACATAAGAACCAGAGACAGAGACATAATAGGATTGACAAACAGCAGGTGGAACACCTAAATGTCAGTGTCAGTGCAGCTCTGAATGGAACAAAGCCATCTAGAAACAATGCGTTCAGTTTAATGAATCTGATTTCAAAATTCAAACCCTGCAAAGCCAAATGTTATTTCACAGGAGTACGAAGCTAATTAAATTGTTTGAAAATGGAGTAAGATTAGGTTCCCTGTCATAAGCTAAATTAATATTTAAATTGTTGATAATACCTTCAATATTATTTTTAGAATTTTATCCCTTTTCCCACATGAAGCCCCTGAAGCTCACAATTTTTGAGCTACTGCTCCTGTTTGGTCTGTGCTACTCGTTGCGGTTTAATGCGATTTGTCGAGGCATTTCCCGAGTGACAGACAAATGGCAGAAAAACAAGGACATGTCCGGAGCTGAAACGTTTTCACAAATGGAAACCGCAGCATAATTGAACCGCAAATGATGTGGATAGTGCAGTCAACCTGAGGACGAGTGGGTGGAAACTGATTTGTATAGTTTTCCCCCGTCCATAATTCTTGGTTAATATTTCAGGGGAAAAGCAAGAGGGGAATCTACAGTTTTTGACTGTTTTTGGCTTTCGTTTTCATTAAACTCACCTGGCAGACTGGCTAGGTAAACGGCCGTGATGAGGAAGAGTCTTCGCAGTTTAAGCGCTGGCCTTTGCATGTTGATGGTTGAATGTGATTGGTTATTAATAAATCACTTAATGTTTTATATCGCACTGCGGCCCACGAACGATTTAAAGTCATATATGGTATGTATGTATGAGCAATATCCGGTGCCCAGACCGCAGAAATCAATTTTTACATTCGCTAACTCGTTTTGTCATCCTTTGTTTTGTGCGCTCAGCATGTGCAATTTCCTTTTTTTCGTCGCTTGATTGGTTTTCCTTTTTTCCTCTATTTTGCGGTCGCATTTAATGCATTTTTCATTTTCCCTGGCCGGTGCTTTCTTCGGTTTACCAGTCAGCCACAATTAGCAATCTGCACAGTGAGTCGCATTGGTATTCGCTCCTCGGCGCCACCTTCGCGCACGTGGCATGTGAATGGGAATTGTGTAAATACGCTCGGGTTAGCTGCATTTCTCATTGAACTCGATTTGGCTATTTGCATTTTTCATATCCCCTCTGCCTCTTTTGCATATTCATTTCCTGTTTTACACAATTTTTCCACTTTGCTTCTATGTATTTTATATGATTTCACTCTGCTTCCACTGGGGACTGAACAATGTTGCTGGCAGATGATTGAACTAGAGTCCGTTTCCGATTTAGCCTGAAAAATGGATGAATGGAGAGGGAAATAGGATTAGACTTAGTTGCAAGTGAAGGTATTTTTCGGAATAAAAACCATACATCACAAAATATTATATTTTTATTTGTTGAAATTTTGCAGGGCTTTAGTGCTTATGAGAAGATTATAGAATTTGTAATTCAAATTCGGAGGCAAGTTAACTCTGTTGTAGAAACATGAACAATATGGAAATTAACTAAATTCATTTGCTTAAAAAAATAAAAATACTGAATGCTTTTATTACTTTTTAAAGTGAAGTCTTCGAAACTCAGTGCAACACTTAAGAGAAACAATAATAATAATAAATAATCGATTGCCATCACTGGGCGTTACGCATCTTATTTATTATATTATCTTTTTTTAAGAAGTTCTGTAAATCACAAACCAAAACCAAGCCTCTTGGCGGTCGCTTATCCGGTTTCGTGTGACACTTTCCTGTCTTGACAACCCCCATCATCATGAATCCTATATTCCCGCCAGGACTTAGTGCCTTCAGCTCGGGAAATCCCACGGGTCTAAATCATTGACGGACGCTTTAAGCTGCATCGGATTCGGGGCCTGGTGGCGCGGGAAAACAAAACACGGGCTCAGTGCATTTTCCAACTGATTTGAAAATCCAAATGTTGCCCATTAGCAAACCAAATACGCACAGCTCCGCCGCAGAAGGGCGCAGAGGGCGCAGGGGGCGGCGACTTTGGCGCCAAGCGAAAGCTGCCCGGTTTAACATGGGAAATTGGCAAAAGCCAAGCCATGAAATTGTACAACACGATTTTCACATTTCGTACATGACACCATTTCGCAGCGCCCGCACATGTGGGTAAGGCGTCGCCTACTTGACATGCCTGTGTGCATGGCGAAAATTCACTTATGGAAATCGAAGATTTTCCTCCAGCCAGAGGAGCCAGTGCGACGTTACGAAAACTAAACTGATATGAAGTATCAGTATTCGGTATTCAATGTAAATCCTTTAAGCCGCAAATGCGCTCGAAAGGAGCCCCGGCCGCGGATCCTTCATCGACCCACTGACAGCTTGACTGCGGCTGTGATTGGAGTGGAGTGGAGTGGAGTGGAGGAGTTGCGAAGAGCGACCTGGATCAGCTCACGGAGTGGGTTTTGGCCCCGTCAACTCTCCGATATGTGTGCCAAGTGGTGGGCCGAAGGGAGCGCTGAATCCCTGCCCCACCGAGAACAGAAGCAAATACTAGAATCAAGTAAGCCCAATATAGTTGGCTGAATGAGGAGTATTTGCAAGTAGAGTCAGTGGAGCGCTGCTTGATTAATGATAGACATCGATTCTGGGCCAAATCCGTGCTTGAAGTAAATGTAGATATTTCTTTCTTCCTACATTCTTATTGAGTATTTTCCCATCCATAAGTACTTTCGTATATTCCACAGTAATATTTTGTAGTCCAGTCAAACACTACGACAAGACTCGACTATACATACGATAGAATCTTACTCCCAACATTTCCATTCCCATAACATTGCCACAGGCCATGTCCACTGTTACCACAAGCATCACCCATTGGGAATGGTACGATTCGGATAGCTCTTCCCAGCTCTTCGAAAGCTCTTCCTCCGAGTGCAGTGCCGAGCCCAGCAGCCGCTTGGAGGCCGTCCTGTTCGATTACAAAAAGTTCTTGGCCGCTAGGATCATACAATGCCACGTACGTGGCTGGCTTTACCGAGTCAATTCTCGTAGGCAGAACGCGGCTGCAACCACTATTGCCGCATGGTGGCGTGGCTACTGGGTACGGAGCAACCGATTCGCCATGATCGAGGCCCAGCTGCAGCAACGACTTATTAACTATTACCACCATAAAGCCAACCAGGTGCAATCTCTCTTCCGAGGCTGGCAGACTCGCATGAAGTTCCAGGACTTTGAGGGCATGCAACAACTTCGCATGCAGTACGCCGAGGATGTGCTTAGCACGCTGGCCAAGGTACTCCACAAGATGCGAAAGGACCACTTGCTGCCCGGTATCTATGGCCTACGGGGATCTCAGTACGTACTCCTTTCGAAACACCACCACACACCAGTGGTATAAGCTTTCTCGCCTGCAGCTTACTGAAGAAGATTGAGGGTTTGACCCAAACCTTTGGCTACCGTTTCCACAACGGACGCATGCGGGCGTCCATCGCCCAGAAGCGAGCCCAGTTCGCGCAACGACGCAGGGACTTCCAGAAGGCCAGGTTTTACACATCGGCACCCTTCCCGGGACCAAACGCACCGATTGACCAAATAACAGACCTCTGCATGGCCAAGAGGATTGGAACGCAGCAGCAGCGGGTGTTCTTGCTGTACGACAAGTGCAGTCGCGACAGTCATGTCAAGAATATACTCCTAAAGATCTCGGCGCGTAAGTGTTAAATATATATATTAAATGTATTATAATATATTATTTACAGGACTGCGACATACCATGGCGATGAATCGCCAACAGCTTAGGAGCCATTTCTGTAAGGACTTAATAAAACGAACAATCCAAACTGCCCTCAATCTGCCGCTAAATAGTCGCCAAACCGAAATGGTCCAGCAATTTATCAATGATCTGATGGCGAAGGTGGAGGAGTACAGTTGCCACTGCGAGCCCAAGGTCCTGAGAGAGTGGTGCAATTAGGTTGGCCCAGTCCTGGTCGGTCATCGCATCCTTGATTGGGCTAGTGACGATCGGCCAGGACTTGGCGGGCCCATTTGTCCTCAATTCATGGATCTTAAGTCACGTTATTTTCGCTAGTATTGTTTAAATTCAGCAAAGTATATATATATATAAGTGTATAGCTTACAAATGTGGTTTTGAAGAACACTCAATGTCTCAAAAAAGACACCTGTGGCTGTTTAAAATATCGGTCCATCCAACATCCAACAGAATGGCTTTCCCAACTTCCCCTTAGCCCTCGAACCCGAGCTTCTAGGACATTTCTCCGACCATTTCATTTTCCCCATAGTCATCAGTCACAAAATTTCACAAATTCCTCAGCATAAAACAGATTTCGTCCCTCAACGGCGGACGAATAAAGCAGGGCGCTCCAACTTTTTTAATGTCAAGGCAACAAAAATTGAAGAAAAGCGGACTCTCGCCCGGATGAGTCTGCGTTTTTAGCAGCTCGCAATTTATTTGCAAACATTTATTATAGTTACTTTTGTTTTATTCGCTTTGAGTACTTCTCCCCGCGAGCTGGGAGGGGTCACTTTTTATGCTGCATTGTTTTATGGTCGCATCGTGGTCGGTAACGAAATGCTTCGCCATAAAAAAAAGCTGAAAAGCGGACAACCGAGGTTGATAAAACCGAAGCGCCACAAGGAGAACAGATGTGGAGGACCGACCTCAACCTAGGAAACAAATTAGTTTAAAGATAAGTAGGTTACACAATTTCGTGCAGCACACTTTGTGGCATAAAGTGGCCGTCTTGATTAGTCCGTGGAGATGTTCGTCTTGGGGCTTGCCAGGACGATTGCCAGGACGAGAGGGCAAACACAATCAGGCATTGGCAGCAGCAGCAGCAGCAGCATCAGCAGACTGCACGTGAAAATGCTTAACAGCTGCCGATGGCAGGAGAGAGCTAACCAGGCTCTCGGGGGAAGGAAGGAGCTGGGATTCGGCCGGATGGCTTTAAGGCATGCCGGAATGCGCCTTCGGCCAAGTGCACTGTAAATACCAAAGCAATTTTCACTGCAAAATTAACAAGCGCCAAACCGCAACACAAGCCCGAGGTGC
This sequence comes from Drosophila truncata, assembly GCA_008042515.1. Lineage (NCBI taxonomy): Eukaryota > Metazoa > Arthropoda > Insecta > Diptera > Drosophilidae > Drosophila > Drosophila truncata. Next base: position 66,519 of record VNJQ01005840.1, on the reverse strand, counting down.
TGAAGTGGATTGGCTGCAACCGAGAGAGCAAAGCTGGCCAAGATGCCAGTGAATACATATATATAGCCACATCTAAGTCGGGAATTTCCCCCCGCTTTCCCCTGAAGGGCCCTGTTTATTTGCCTTTTTGGCCATTTTCGTTTTGTTCAATTGTAATTAAGCTGTCGGGCAAAGAAAAAATCTAAGGTTTACGGTATCTTTATCTCTGTTCTGCTTTCGATTGGATCATCAATCTGCTGCTGCTAGAAAAAAGACGAACTCTTCTACAGTTTCTTTTTGGTTACTGGGGAATCGACTCGTTCCAGGTGTTGTTCAGGAATCTAAAAAGAAGGATTGATCAAAAATCGTAAGATTTACTTGGGCACTTACTCTCACAGTATAAGATTTGCCTGTTGAATTTTACAAGTAGTTTTATCAACTCAAAACCTTCCCGCTTCATCGTTCAGTACGAGATACTTATTAATATCTGCTATAAAGTAATAATTTTATATTTAATAGTCTCAATACTAGTTTATCGCTACAATGAACCCATCCGGAATTACTTGGACTAATCATATACAACTTCTTAAGGACTCTTAGCATCCATTCACTTAAGTGTTTTGCTGCTCAACTGACCATTAGGCGGGAGCACAAAGGGATTCCAATTAGAGGTCATTGCCAACCCTAAAACCCCCGTCCATTTCCTTAACCCCAATGTTAATTATGCAAAAAAAAAAAAAAGAGAAAATAGAGAAACGAGACCATGTGCGAAAATGACCAGAACTGAGATGGAGATGAGCTTGAAGGCGACCCCATTTTGGCCATAAACTAACACCAAACTGCCGAACGCCTACGAATGCTTGGGTCATCAAAATGTGTCAGGCCGGTCCATGCAAATTTCGGACTTAATCATGGGAAATTATATTGGGGAGCACCCTTTGACCCTGGCCCAAGGTCCCCGTTTGTGAAATGGTTGCCACCACACAACAGCTGTTCGCCGGAAAATAGTTTTTCCCCCCCACGCGTCGGACTTTCCTTCGCTCGGCTTCCTTCGCTCATGGCTGTCAAATGAGATTAAAATAAGCTTTTCCGTCAATCGACATCGACTTGGAGAGTCCGGGGTCCCATCCTATGGATATCGCTTCGCCCACATGACAATGCCAGACCCTCCGCACACATCCAATCGTCGTAGTCGTCGTCGTCGTCAGTGCCCAGCATAATGGGCCAAGCGAATTTATAGCAATTGTGCACTAAAAGGGTTTTATCCACGCACAACAGCTTGACCAATAAAGCAACTAAGCGCATTTGTGCCCCACTTCACAAAGGCATCATGCCTCATCTATAGGGTTCGGCTGGGGTTCGGTTGGGGCTCGGGGAGTCCTGAATCCATGAGCTTTGAGTGCCGGTTTATTGCCAAATTGAGTTCTCGGCTGGGAGGGAGCGCGACAAAGCGCTCAGTGTAGGGGGGCAGTGTAGGGACTACGGAGAGCGTTGTCAACAACAGCTGCACAATTGAGATAAACTTCAATTTTCGTAAATTGTTTAGTTTATTGAAAAATCTGCGACATGTGAAGACTCGGAGGGGTGGGGGCTGACATGTGTGTGTGTGTGAGTCTCCCTCCCTTCCTGCATGTGTGTGTGGCACATTAAGCGCTCTGAATTTTAATTCAATTTAACTTTAGTTTCAGTTTTGCAGCTTGCGGATAGTGGAGACAGCAATTTATTGGCACATTTTATTTTACGAATTTATTGGATTTGATCGGGCTGGACTCTGCCCGACCCGCTGACAACTGGCAGCTGCGGAAAATTGAACTGCAACTTTCCATTAAAAGATGGGGGCAGAATGTGACAAAAAGGGGTTCAACAGTGTTTTTCAGTCCATTGAAAGCTGAAGTAACTGTGAGATGATTCGAGTTACCAGGCATATGTTACATGATCTGAGTTTAAGCTAAGATATTTATGAAAAATATAGTTTAAGAGGTTTGCTAGATAGAGCTTAAATTTACTTTTTATACTCAAAATACGATTAGGTCAAAGTTAATTAAATTAATTAATATTAAAAGCCAAGAAGCTAGATCCCATAGCTACCAATATTACTTTCCTGCAGCTCATTTGAAATTCCCCGCACTGGAGGAGCATCCAAATATCGCAGTATAAGCAATGTCAAGAAGGTGCTCCTTAGCTTTCCATTATCCCAATCCCTCCACACACACAAAACATTCAGAGTAGATCGAACTTTTGCCTCCTTAGGCTGCAAAATATACGCTTCCCTTGCCGAAACCCCAAAGGCCTACCTAAGCACACACAGACACAATATCCAAATCCTTATCCAATCCCTTTGCCCTATCCTCGCAGCCACGTACTCGCATTTCCCCGTGGAAAGCGATGCCTGTGTGCGCTGAAATTATGCGCATGCCGTTGATATTTTCCTCCTTCCTTCTCAGCTCGCCACGATTTTCAATTCAAATGTTTTTCTTTTCGGGGATTCGATTTCGGTGGCAAACGGAGAAGGTGAACGATGCGGTTACATGGGCGTGGCGCTGGCGAAAAAGTTTTCGCATAAAATAAGGCAAGATAAATTGTTAATGCGTCTGTGGGGAAGCGATTAGCGGCAAATGTGCCGAGTTTATGTTCGACTTCGTTTCGAAACTCGACTTGCAATTTAAATGTTATTTTTTCTTTGCAGCAGCACTTTCAGCCGCTTTAAGCCCAGATGCACTGCGGAAACATTTTCGAAATCAACTCCAGCATATATGTACCTGCGATGTCTGGCAGCAGAAAAATAGGAAATAAACATAAAACTCCCAACAAAAGCGGAGCTGGCTGACTGGAAGCCAAGCTCTCGTTGCCATTGGCAATTTATTTCCACCAGCCGAGCAACTGCAGCTCAGGGATTTTGTCCTCGGCCCGGGCAATTGCTTCTGGCCAAGATGCGAAGGCACTCTAGAACGCATTCAGGTGGGCAATTGGCAAATGCATCAGCCGGCAGCCAGCAGCCAGCATCCACGGCAGTTCATGATAAATCGTTATTTATAATTTGTATTGTAAACGGAGAAATTTGTATTTCCTCCGGCAAGAGCGAAGACTGAAGTGGAGGTCGCAGAAGGACGTGCTCCTCCTGGGCTCAGACATGTGGGAAAGCGAACTGAATCAAAACGATTTACAGGACTAAGTGGAGGGATTCAACGCAGGCAATAAATATAAAATGTATAAGCTTGAGATAGAATTTCGATTTAGGCATTAGTTATTTTGTTTTAATATTTCCTGTTGATATAACAAAAAAAATTTTAATTACTTTTCTATCTATCAACGTAATACCATAATCATTCCGTTGTTATTATGAACTAAAATAACCACAAAAATGGGAAACACAATGTAAATGTTAGCTAATCAACATTTCTGAATAGCATTTAAAATAATTTGCCGACAACATCAACTTTCAGCCACTATAGTAATGTATAAATTTGTAAAACTAGAGGGAGCTATGTGAAAGGCAGCCCTAATTTATGGATAATTAAATATTTGCCAGAGCAGCGGAGAGTGCCCAGGATTTTCCGCACTCCCACCCACCTCCCTCCTCCAGATTAATTTAGCATGCAAAGTTTGCACTTGTGCGAATGTATATTTTAATATTTCCATATTGAAATTTTCATTTTCTGGCCCGGCTAATGGAAATTACCAGCGGAACGAATGTTCGGCTTATAGTTTGCCCCAAGGCACGGGCTCATCCGGGGCCACTCTCTCCTCTCGCCAGGTTTTTTCCAGAAGGAAATAAATAAATGCAACTGTCAGTGGCAGCTGAAGGAAGCTGCACGCCAACTGTCAGCGACTGAATGCAAGTGACAAGTTTTTGCGGAGATGCCAGGAGCAGCTACTCGGGACTTAGGACTCGGGACGCACTCGAAGGCAGGTCAAAGTTGGCTTTTTAGTTCGCGGACACATTGCGCATTCCGCTGCCACTGTTACTCACTTCCGTTCGCTCCACTTCGCCCCTGAGTGATGCACCCGACTCCACTGGATATTACCTGACCAAAGTTGCGTAACGAATCAGGCGTAAAGGCAGACGCCTTGGCCGACAGACAAAGAAAAGTGGCCATCGCCGCTCGCCTGACAGATATTATTATTCACGTTGCCTGGATGACCGAAATCTGCATCGGACATAAATATAAGTTTCAAAGTTTCCCAGATGTCCGTCCAGGAAACGAACTGGTTTTATACTCCGAAAGAAGTTTTCGATTGTTGATGGATTTATTTAAACAAGCTCAACCATACCTATGAAACGAACGTAGATAAACCCAAGAAATACATTTTTAAATTTAAAAAACATTACTTATAAACTTTTTAAATTAAATTAAATTATTATTATTAAATTAAATTATAAATTCTCCTTTGCATATTTATGATTACTATTTCAATTTATTTTTCGCACAAAGTGCAATAAAATTTAATTCGAAAATTCTGAAAAATAACATATTTTTTTACATATTTGTTACCAACTTCCGGTGATCTGCCTATAATCATGCTGACATGCGGGCAAAGTAGTTCAAGCTATTTTATGCAAATTAAATAAATAATAAAATAATTAAATAAAAATAGTATATTTTAGAAAATGTATTTTTTGGATTTGGGTTTTAGAAGAAAAGATATTGTCCTTTGTTTAAAAAATAAATAGAAATAATAATAAATATTAAAAAAAAAATCTGAATTCATTTAATTTAAAAAATTATAAGTGTTTTTTTTAATATAAAAATGTGTTTCATGTTTGTTTCTTAGAATCATTTACAAATTTTTCCCAAAAACACCCTCAGAAAGAAAAAATATCAATTTGAGCGATATTTTAAGCAATAAAAATAATAAAAATATAAATAATTTTTTGGTGGTATTTCATCGCTCAACCTATAATAATTATTCTTTGAATGATAAAAGAAAACTAAGAAAATTAATTATTAAAACTGGTTAATATATAAAAATATAAAAATAGATCATTGCGTATCTTGAAAGATCGTCAAAATTGTAGCCGGTTGGTATATTTCGTTTTTGATACGACTTTTTCACGTGGATGTTTTTATGTTTCAAGAATTGTTAATCATTATTTAAATGTTTAAAATACTATCCAGTTAAACTCTTTAAATAAAACTATGGAATATAATAGCTAACATTTATTCTTCTTTAAAATATCATACCTTAATATAATAAAGATATTTTATTCCAAAACTTGCAAAATTCCATAACTGAAAATAACTCAAAATAAAATTTTGAAAACCTATATCAATAAGATTTTTACCAAGCAGACAAAGTAAGTTGCTATTAAACTAAAAAAAATGAAGCCTTCTCCATATTTACAATGAAAGAAAAAAGTCTTATTAATAATTTATTGATGGTTATGTAAAATAAATCCTCTGTTAAATTATACTTGCAGGAATAAGAAGCTTAAGAAGTTTCCTCATACAATTTATTGAAGCTCATAACATTCACAAAATCCCCTCCAACTCGATTCCCACTTTATATTTATTGATTGAAACTTTCGAAACTATTTCGGGACCGGGTTTGGGGACACTGGGTGTGACCCAGAACCATTTGGCAACTATTGCCGAGGCGACAATCAAATAAATCACACGTCCTGCGTCTAATTAAACTCGAGCTGCGCGACCCTTAACACTTGCGCCCGGCCCGTTGTCTCGGCCGCATCCTGGCTCATTTGCATAAGGAGCGCGTTTGCCGCCTACCAGCCAAAAGATCAACCGGGGAGCCATTCCCACCCGCGCAGCCTCCCAGCCTCTCCACCCGGCCCTAAGAATGTGTCTATGCATACGAGAGAAACTTTGTCCTCGAAGCCAGTGCCCAGCCCCAGCTTCCCCCATTAACCCCTGGTTGCCCATGTCGCGAATGGTGTGAGTGTGGCAAGTGTGTCACGGCGCGTTTTGTTGCATGTGTGCCAATTAAAGTCCTGGCCACGCCTCCAAACGTAGAGGATTCTTGATATTTAAGGACGAAATACTTACCCTTATGCGAAGCTAAAATGTTCTATAAATACTAGCAAAAGTATAACAAATAAATTAAGGGATAATTTAAATTAATTTAAAGTAAAAGAAAGTCAATATTTAAATTTTGTATCTTATATTATTTTATAATTTATCTTATGTAACAATGACTACATTTACCTTTTCTACACCTTGACAAACTACAGAGAAATAAACAGCTTTAATGCTTCTCTAGAATACACCGAAAATATTCATCTTTGCTCACAAAGAACTATACAAACTTCATGCCCTGACTTCCACTACCAGAGCCTGCATGGAAAAACCCAAGTAGCTTTCTCGGCTTCCACGCTGCCGCCCAGATCCTTGCTCCTTTACTCCAAGGCTGCTCGTTGTGCGCATTATTAGCTGTCGTTTATTTTACCCAAGCAGCCGCCGAAAGGAGACTGAAGGCAGGAGGCTGCCAGGAGCTGAAGCCGGGACCCCAAGCTGTTTTATGTGAGGAGTGGTAGAGCTTCTGGGGGGCGAAACAAATTTTAGTTGTCGTCGTCATCGTCGCTCACTGCCTCGTTGTCGTCGTCGCTCCTTGTGCTCGGTGCATATGCTGGCATCTAGTATCAGACTACCAGAATCCTGCATCCTGCATCCTGGGAGCCCGACACAGAGGCTGCTTATCTTTATACACACTAAAGTCATTAGCCACCCTGGCTTAAAGGAGCTGCTTTCCCAGAAAATCAATGCCAGCCCCGCGCAAAAAGTCCGGGCCACACAGGGGCGAAATTGCAACGCTGTCAAGTTAAGAGCCTGCCAGACATTGCAAGGAAATTATAAAATAAAAACAAAGTGCAAATATTTTTCTAATGTCTGACAGCAGCTGTTAAATGCCGCGGAAAGTCCCGACAAAGAAGAGAGCAGCGAGAGTAGAAAAGTGTTGGTCAAACTGGGGAAAAAGGAGTTTGCGGAGGGGCCAGCGCACTAATGAACTATGAAAATAGCGATGACAAACAAAAACAATGCGCCAGTGACAAAAAGTCCTGTCTGGAGGAAGGCAACTTTCGAGATACAGTGGGAACTATGCAGTGGGAAATCGTATTTCGGAAATTTATACATCGTTTAAAATAGAATAACAATTAAATGCCACAATAGTTATAAACTAAAATAGGTTTGAATAATTACATAGATTTTTGTTTGGTTTTTAGGCTGCTTAAAATAAGTTCAAATATTATTTTTCTTCGTTTTCCTGGGCGATTTTTTCATTCCCTTGCCAGCAGGCCACACTGTTCCATAATTAATTAGAAAACAAAAGCAAATCAGCAAACCGAGGGAACAAAGAGAGCAACAAGCAATCACTTTCGCAATGGAAAAAATAGAGCAATGTCCAAGTGCCGGACTTGTGGAATCCACTCAGCGATGCAGTCGCCACCGGAGGAAGCGGAAGTGGAAGTGGGCGGAAGTGGGAAGTGGGAAGAGCTGCTCCGGCTGCTGGCCACAAGATGGCGCTGTGCATTTACTTTTCTGCAGCTTGACAGCGCTCGAAATGAGACAAGTGGCAACGGCACCCGCAGCAAAAAATAAAAAATAAACTTAGACAATGGGGCAGTGACGGTGGGTGGGTCAACGTCAAAATGCTAATGCAACCGAGGTGGCGTGTGAGGGATGTGCCAGGAGGTGGCAGGACCCAGGGGATGGACGCAAACAAAAAAGAAAAAAAAGGTGAAATGCAATCCGTTTGTTGTGCGGCAACTCGATTCGTCGGTTTGCTCTATTTGGTAATTTATGTGGCGACGTTTCCGGAACCCCACCACTGTTGTTGCAGCAAGAAATGGGACGAAAGCTGACGGGCAGCATTTCAGTGACAAGCGCACAAGTTTCACGCTTCACTGTGCCACCGAATGGCGAAGGCGAGCAGGGGCCAGGATATCGCCCACGGATGACTGACCTGCTGGCGGTGGCAAGCGAGTTAGAAAATTAAAAGTGCAATATGTTTTGGTACATTTTGGAATTCAACATTCTACAAGGGTTTGTACCCTTCAACTGCTTTAAATGTTTGTTCTCAAAATTCTTCAGACGATCAATCTTTTATAAATAGGAATTTTAGAACAATTTAAAATAGTTTTAGAAATAATACACTTTAGAAAAAAGGATCATTTGCACATGGTAATTTATTCCAGTAAGTCGAGTCGACTCTTTTCCCTTCACTTGGGTTTGTGTCATGTATCACGTACGATTTCCCGAATTTCTGGAGCTGATATTCCACTCATCGCTGGCACGAGTGCAGCATATAAATCGCAGCCACACTGATTTCTCCCGCTGTTTCCCGCAACCTAATTTAAAGCGTTTAAAGAAGTAACGGGGAAATGTAATATTTATTTCTGTCAGCTTTCTTTTTTTTTTCCTACCTTACGTGGAAAACTTTTTCCCCTGGCGACATTTCCGTCAAGTTTTCGTGGCTGGCCGCCCGTCGGCTGCTGCTGCGGCTGCCGTTGTTATTATTATTCAGTTACTCTGTTTATACAGGCGAGATATTCATACATTCATGAATATATATAAAGCACGTATCTCCTTTTGGCGCTGGCCCAACACACAGGGCGAGAATTTGCATAAACACCAACGTACAACAATAACAAGACGGGAGTGTCTGTGGGCTCGCCAAGAAATAAGCGGCAGCAGCATCCGCAGATAGCGCGATGCGATGCGGCTTGGTTTACTTTTAAATTTGTACTATATGCCATGTGCACAGTGCATGTGGGTGCACGGAGAAAATAATATTCTTTAAAAAGAAGAATATTTATAATAGATTTGAAATTAATTTAGAAATTAGAAATTTTATTTAGCTAAGTTTGAGTTTGATTATCATCCTTTTTAGTTCTAAAAAGTGATTGTTTTCTATTCCAGTTTCACCTAAATTTTGTATTTTATTTTAATTTATTAATAATTAATTATATATCTGCTGTTTATTATTTTTATAAATTTAATATCTAAACTAATTTCAAATGTTATTTAGATATTAAATTTTTCTCAGTGACCATGTTCCTTTCGAGCAACTCCTTCGACTTTAGTCGCACATCTATATGTATGCGGATTTATCTTGCCACAGTCCTCCGGCTCGTATACATGTTTATAAAATTGTCTAAATTCCCACAAGTTGATTTAAACTTTCTTCGCCTGCTCAATGTACGTGAGTGTGTGTTTGTCAGTATTATTTTTATGCGAAAAAAAACTTGCTTTTGTTAGTTTGATGCCCGGTGGTGGTGCTCATGTCTCTAATGCAAGTATCTCTTTTGGGTATTCTCCATGTTTTCCTGCTTCTTTCAGACCCACATCGCGTATACGTAATGTTTGTGCACCGACTCGTTTGTTGCTGTGGCCTCCCAAGCAGGGGGAGTGCTGGTGGAAGTTTCATATATTGTATTGTTGTTATTCCACCGGTATCCCTTTCAGGTCTGGCATTGTAGGAAATGCTAAAAATTCACTGAGGTATTGAAATCTGTATCGTTGGCTAGGCCACTGTTGCAGCGCTGCGCTTTATTTGTTCCACTGTCCTCGTTTCCCTGCAGGTGCTATTCCGATATTCTATACCTGCTCGCCTGGATATGAGATAAGCCGGGCCAGGATGAGCTGTCTCCCGAAACGTGGCATTGGATTGGTGAGTTTGTATCAAGGTAGAAGGTTAAAAATAAAGGTAATACAGAAAGAAATTTAAATAAGCTTTAAAACTAAACATAATTATTAAATCAATTATTTTATAATCATGACTGGAGTTAAATAATTTCGTTTTGAATTTTTTGGTGAAACATAAATTAAAGAAAACGCTCCATAATATTTATTAAAGAAACTTTTAATTATACCGACATTTCCTCATATCTACTTTTGTTTTTATGGTCGCAATAAATATTAACAACGAAAGTCTATTTGTAATTATTCAAATGGAAATTTATAATTGTTTATTTGCACGCTATTTATCAAAAAATTTAACCTTAAATGGCATGGTAATATTTGTAATACATATTTTTATTAATAAACAAACAATTCATTCTAAATGAATAACTATCAGTTATCTTAAATCATAAAGTGCATAAGTCAGTCTATATTTTATACTTACAAACAGAACTCACTAACTCACTAATTGGCTATTCCCAAAGAAAGTTTTATTCCAAGTCTTGTGTGCTACATTTCCCTGGTGTTTATTCCTAGTTCCCTAATAAAATGTGACATAATTGTACGTAACTCTGGTGGGCTTTTCTCAGCTGTGAGCCCCTTGGCCCATTCATCCACTTGTTCTGCCTGATCCGGCTAATCTGCCCGCCAGCATCTGTTTATAATTTGAGGCGAGAACCTTTAGGCCTCTTCGACGGTGCACTTGACTGAACTTTCACATTCGCTCTGTCATCCACTCCACACGCCAAGGCGCCACCAGGCTCACCCCATTTGCACTCGCATCCTGACAGGAGCGCTTTAACCAGCTAACCACTTGACTCAAGTGTTTGCTCACTTTGCGGGCAGCTTTCCCTACTTTCTCCCGTCGCTTCGGTCTGCGGTTACTGCTCTTTTTTTCGCATATGTTTTGACACGCCTTTTTTGCGCCCAGATGTTTTTGTTTTCCACCGATTTCCCTCGCCTCTTGCCACCCGCCTCGTGTTTTCCCCCGCCGCCAGCACTCGTGGCATTTCCATTGTCTGTCGGCTTTCACTCACTTTATTTGTACTCGTGCATCATAAGGGTTTAATGGATTTGCCGTTGGCCTAGGCTGCCGCTGCCTAAAGGAACCTCGCAAAGCTCCCTTCTGCTTTGCATCATTTGCCCACTTTTCACACGCCCCTAAGTGCGGCTCCGAGTGTGCGAGTGTGCGAGTGTGCGAGTGTGTGTGCCTACGCAATGATTATCATATTACGGCCATTGTGTCTGGGCCCTGGACTCGAACACCTCCGCACTCTCCGCGCTCGGCACTTCGCTTTATGACTTTATTTTCGCCTCCTCCTGTCGTCCGGCAGTTAATACATTTTTATAGACTTGCCAAACTACTTAGCCGCCCACCGACGGCTTATTTCGCCCTCACTTTCTGTCTCTCTATTAGCTTTTCGCGTGCTTTGTCATTGCCGTTAATAGACTTACCTCGCCTCCACACTGGCTTACTGGACGCGAAGTGGAGACAGACCGTTAAGGCCAACTGGCCACTTGGCCAAGGGAACGGCTAAGGCTCAGGTGAGGCCATACCATCCGCAATGTGGCCATAAAAAAATTGGTCAACGCCGCGTATGCGTAATGCGCGAATGCCATTTTATTTATGTGCTAATAGGCCTTCAAAAGATTTAATGACTTCCAAGGTTCGTTAACCGCTGTAAAAGACTTGAGGTTTACAGGGAATTTATTTAGACAAGAAACAGGTCTTGAAAGAGCTGAGAAAAATTGTCGTACTAAACTTATATTCTCTTGAGTAAATTATAAAAAATTAATTATAAGAAATTGTGGTAGATTTTTAATTTCTTTTAGAGATCCCAGAGTCAATGTTTTCCTTAAATGCTTAATGAACATTACACCCAACAGAGAGAGGCTAAATTTAATGCTTTCAGCTCAATTTTTGGCGAAATATTCCCATGCACTCTGTTTGCTTGCAAATTCTGTTTACATTTGCCAACATTTTTGCAGACTTCAGCAGCAGCTGCAGATCGAGAGGGACAACAAAGGACATGGAGCCGCCTTAGTTGGCCATGTATTTCGTTTGTCGTAGTCTGAAGCTGTCCTTAACACACATCAAAGGCATTATTAACACCGCATACACAAACAGGCTCCCGAATGATGCCTTCAAGGGGCCAAAAACCCAAAACATGTGTCGTTGGCCCTGTGTGCGTGCCAGTGGCCCTATGTGCGAGTATACAAGTATTTATGAGCCATGTACATAGATGGCAAACATACATACATATATAAACTGCTTTTGGCGTGCATTAAGTGGTCTTAACTTTCCACACAAGGACATGCTTTTTGTGGTCTTTAAAATTATTTTTCTCTCTGCTAGCGGGGGAGATGGTGGCAAAGTTTCCGTAAGAACGTCTGTGCGGCCAATAAAACTTATATTAGTCTGGCAGGCAATATAATGCCAGCGCATTTTCTTTAAATTTCCTGCAGGGAGCTAATTTTTATCATGCTTGAATATATTTAACTTAATGCTTTACCCTCGCACTTTAATGATCTTTAATCGGAATTACTTATTTTAAGTAAAGGTTGTATTTAATTTTATATACATCTTTCACTCTTGTCTTCCCTTCTTGAGTTTAATAGTAGTTTTTCACCTTTTCTCCCCCCTTAAAACTCCACAATTTAATGCCAGCTACACGTAATCCCACATATTTGACTTGTCTGGGGGGCAACTTCAAATTTACAGCTGCCAATTTGGAAGTCAGAGCCCGTCCGACCCTTTTTTCCTTTGGCTCATCAATGAACCAATAAAGTATGCTTCTGGAGAAATTGAGGGAAAAGGGCCAGCAATTGATGTTTTATTTCCTCGTTATATGTGTGAGCCATACAAATGCAGTTTGGTAAATGTTTACCTCTCCATTCGCTCCCTTGTTTTTTTTTTCTGCGAAATCAGGTTAACGAAGATTCCTCTTCTGGGCGATTGGGATGCGTGAGCAGTTTTCCACAACGGAAGCAGAGAAACGAGGTAAGCAAGTTGCCGTTTTCAGCAGCCGCAATTAGCAGTCAGGACCAAGAATGCAAAATTCAGTCAAAGAATTTCCGAAATGCCTCGGCCTCGACTCGATGACAAAGATTCGGTGCAAACTTGTGCAGCCAGAAATATTGAAATTTTAGTGAGAACAGGAAGCTGCAGCACGTTCGTTAGTTCGCTTTGCCCTTTTAGCCCAGATCCCAATTTTACACCCGCCCATGCTCAGAGAAAAGACCTTGGGTTTATTATTTAAATTTTAATTTTAAAAAACATTTTGAAAGAATCCATAATTGGTACACATTTCCATACGCATGGATAGAAGAAACCTTCTTAGTTTGCACTCACTCTTCACGATTTTTTTTATTGATCTTTTTCCAATTTTTAAAGACAAATATTCTCCGTTTTGTTCAGTGCATCCTTCTGCGCTGGCTTTTCCTCAATGTCGACTGCCACACTTCAAAGTTCGCGTTGTCGCCGAGTTTGCGAGTAATGAAAGTTGCGTGTGCCTTCTTGTCTGAAAATCGGCGAAGGACGAGGACGAGGACGAGGACGTGACGCCGTTAAGTCGCGGGGCGGCTGCATTCAAATTAAATAGCATTTTGATGAATATTGATTGATTGCCTTTGCCTTGGGGCAAATTAGAAGCGCAAACCGCATTGGCAAAGTTTTTATTTGTGGGCCGCGGGCGAATGGTTGGCGGCTTAGGGGGCGAAAGCTTGGCCTTCAGTTCTGAGGGGGTTGAAATTATTTGCAATTGAATTCAATTTAAAGTGGACAATTAAATTGGGCCATCAGCTCAGCCGAATGATGTTTAAACCCAGCGAAAAATGATGTTTTTCTACAATTTTTTAAGTATTCACTGCACTTTATTACACCTTAATAATCGATATTATCAACCTGCAATAACCTGATCAAATTTCCAAGCTGCATCATCATCGAGGAGCCATTGCCTCGCTCTCACATCAGAATAATACGTAACTTTTGTTTAATACGAAGGAACATTCAGCTGCCAAGTCAAGTCAGCGTTAAAGAATTCTCGTAATGGAAGCTACAAAGTGCTTCAGTTCTCCCAGACGACGACAGAGCAGTGCAGGCAGTGCAAGGCAATGTCCTTCGGACGGGACACAATGCAGGCAGCCACCGGAAATGAGTAAACAAGCGTCAAATAGTGAAAACAGCGACCCAGTACAATGCAATACCCGGTCCCAGTTCGTAGTCCTTGCAGCCTCAGCACCCTCCTCCTTGGTTCTGCTGTGCTGCCTTGCTCCTTTCCAAGCCCCAGCACAAAAATACAAATAAATGAAACATTAAACGAGACAAGGACCAGTGCCGGGGCGCTCGACGGCGCACTGGCGAGGGAGGACGAAAAATGAGCACCGAAGACAACAACCGGATATCCTGGAACTTTATAAGGAGGAGCGAGCTCCCTAGCAGGCACCCGAAAAAAGGACAACAAAGCCAGCAGCGAACGACGACAAGGACAGAGAAGTTTATTTTAACTTTTGATTTCCGCATTTCTGGGTACGCCCCTCCTTGTCCTGCCAAGTCCTGTCCAAGTGCATTGGCAAATGATTGCATTGAGTGGCAAAGTTGCGCCTTCCCAAGGAATATCGAGCGAGTCGGATCGCCATTAAAAATGTATTAAATGCGCGACTATCTGGCGCTGTGCCTCTCTAGAGGCGTAAAACGTAAGGCTGATAGATGATTTCGGGTTCACTTGCACCTGAGAAGGTCCGGTTCAGTCCCATATATATTTTGTGAAAAATGTATCGTGAAAAATATATTCTCTTTAGTTTAAATTGTGCCATTAAGATTCCCTATTTTTCTTTTTTGAAAATTGCATAACTCCAAGGAATGTCTAGGAACTTTACGTGGACTTCAACTTGGCCTTGACTTTAGAATCTATTTCACAGCTTTCAATCGGAATCTTTAGTTGTATTATCATTCCTGACCTGAACAGTAATATCGACAAGACAATGAAACCTCGAAACACTCAACTAAGGTGAGAATTTATTGTGCACAGACAGACTTATATTAATTCAGCCTTCACCTTAGCCTAAGCACTTCGGATATAACCTCGGTGGAATGGTCATATAATGAGGAAGGCTCGAATAGTTCGCTTTTTGGTCTGATCTTACCTCGGTAGGTACCACATTTCGCTACACTTCTCCCCGATATATCTGTCCATGGTACTCTCTGTAGCACTCATAGACTGATCTTGGACTATAAACAGTTCAAGGCGGCGCAACATATTCAGCGATATGTGCGCGGCTGGCTGGTGCGTTTGTCCATCCAAAAATATAAGCTCGCTGCGATTGTCATACAGAAGTATTGGCGCCGATTCATGGCACATAGTCTCCTGGTGATCATGGCTGAAAAAAAAGTGAAGCTAGCCATAATCTCGCACTACAATGCATGTGCCACCCGTATCCAGAAAGTCTTCCGCGGCTGGTGGTGCCGGAAGCATGTGAACAACCTGACCAAGCTCAAGTCTATGCAGCACTCCCTGGCAGAGTACCTAATCAGAACCCTGGGCATTTACATGCATGAGGCTAAGCACAAGGGCGATATTCCAGGACTTTATTGCGAAAATCTTCCCGAGTGAGCTAGAATCATCCGAAGAAGAACCTAAAATCGATATACTAATGAGATCTACTCCCCCCTTTGTCCAGGAGCTGTTCCGAAACAATAGACCAGATGCTATCCTCATTAGACTATCGCATTTACAATTCCTCCTCCTGCTACCAAATGCAGCAAAAATTGACCGAAGTCAATGATCTGCGAAAGGAATTTGAGCATTCCACACTATTTACATACGGACCATACCGTGGATTCGACGAATGTGAACGCTTTTCGGCAATGGATGCGGTCGAGGAGACCCAGGAAAACGTCAATTTGATCCGGGCTTTTGTGTGCATGAAGAACGATTTGGACATGAAGTCAAAGTTTGAACGCAGCTCGGGGCTAGTAGAATCGCGTAAGCCAAATAACTGGCCATCCTTTGCTGAAATTAAACTATATTTCCCATATTTTTGCAGGCAAGGAGCGAGCTACCACAGCCGCCTTCTTTAGGCGCATCGCTCTCGACATGAAGAAGTGGCATGACAAGAATGGGAAAGCGCTCCTGCCAAGGCATATATTCAGAACGACCGACATAAAAGCCCTTCTGGATGTGGTCAAGATAAGGCTAGAGGATGTATTCGGCCAGCTGGAGCCGTGTCTATGTGAAACCCAGATTGCTAATCAGTAAAAATTATTCATACCTTTGTATATAGTTTAAGGTAACATTTTAACAAAATGTAATACGTTTTCGGTACTTTGTTACTCACTTCATATCATCCTATAATACAATTGTCGCGTTTTTGTCTTGTAAAAACCCACTGCAGATGACAGATCTTTCTGCAGAGAAAAGAAATACAACTAAACCTTTGTTGGCATCGTAAAAACTTTTTGTTTAATGTCCCGAATCCTTCACCTTTTCCCTAAAGTATGAGCAGTATGAGCCCTTTGGGCCAGACGTTCTTTGACCCCTTCTGTAGCCATGACTGCCCTGTATTTGTGTTTATTCCGCACACACAAGGTATGTATGTGAGTAGGTTCAATATTGGCAACAAATTAAATTTAATTATGTTTGCTGGTGCAGCCAAAAAGAAGCGCCTTAGCAAAAAGCGAAGCACAATTTGCCAACTCGGTAAATATTTGCCAACTGACGCTAATGAACTTGGGCATACAAATAGGCAAGGGCGCAGGCTTTGGGGCTCCCAGAGAGAGAGAGCTGTGCAGAATATAATTTTCCCCACAGATTGGCCGGGCTCTCAATTGTGTCGCTGGGCTCCATTGAAGAGTTTCTCCCAGCACTTTTCACGAATGTAATAAGATGAAAGAAGCGACTGGGAAAATACGTCTGAAATAAAAGAAAATTGGCTAAGGAGCCGGGAACGTGTGTGCAGAAAAAATCTTTGCTATTGATTGTGTGTGAGTGGTATTTACACATTCCTCCTTTCTCGTTTGGGAAGCGCGTGGCATTGGCCATTGTGTGAGGCCACAGAAGTCAACATTCCGTTTTATTCCCTCTGATTCCTGGAAGGTCTGTGTGCTCCCTGGGCTCAGTTGGAGTTAAGGGACTGAAGTATGAAACGAGTATTCACTTTTGGTTTTAAACAAGCAAGCAAAGTAGTCTGAGATCTTTGAGTCGGCCCCAAACTCGACTCAGACACTGCTCGAAATATTCAGATAAAATCCAAATTCCACAGCGAACACATCTCCTAGGAGTACAAACATACTTAAACTTTTATAAAAGAAAAAGTATTTCGGCTAGGTTTAAGCATAATTTTATACTTTTTCAATTTTTTGGCCTTTTTGGCTACAGAAACTAGAAACCAAGCCAAATACGGCATGAGAAACAAGTGCGGATCCAATATATGTAAGTGTTTATTCCATATTCTCTTCCAGAATTATACTAACTTTAATTTTTCTAAAATATCTCAGACTATCTAGTGTCAAGTCCATGCTACAAATAATGTGTTACAGGTAACCTCAATGATAAATTTTTATGTAATTTTATCTGATACCTGTTCCATCCCTACATTCTACAAATTAGCGATATAATAATATAATTAATGTAATATAATAAAGATACACCTACATCTAAAAACTGATTGTTTATTTATGGTTTGGGCCAGACAAAAAATAGAAACATGCTAATTAAGCCAAAAGTGGGTCAGAAAAACAGCGGAATAACAACGAAAAAGAGCTAAGAATTATGCTAGTCATAGGGATAAAAAAAAAAACTGCGGAGAAACTGAATTAACCCAAATATGCAAATAAATTTGCCAGCAAAATGGAAACAAGTCTGGGCCAAGTTGCACATTAACTTCCGCAGCTCATTAAGTCACTGTCAGTTCCCGAGGCGGGATTTTCAGGGTGGACGAGGGGAAGCTGGCGGAAAATGTATATATATATAAATTTATGTGACGCCAACTGGACGACAGGCGACCACTGAGCAGAGCCCCAGTCCCTCGCAAATCGACGTAGAACTTTTCTCTGAGAGACAAAAAAAGAATCCAAAAAAAATAAAATATCTTCGCTCTGGAAAAGTAGGGTGCGTGGGAGGTGTTTACAACCCCTCCCATGTATTTAGATAAATCAACGGGGGTCGCAAAAAATTGTTGAAAAGGTTGAAATGAAAATGTCGGCGCTTTAAATGAAAACCCAGAAAACAAAAATCTGTTTCAGCAAGAGGGTGCCTCTTGCCGCACAGTTTAATTAGGTCGTTTCCCTTATTTTGTTTTTATTTTTCTGTCCTATATATAGGAAATGCCAGGCATTTTTTTTGTTGTTCCGTTTTTTGAAGCGAAGGTCACGGACGGACTTAGGTCTCCAAAAAGGCGGGGCAGGCCAAACTAATTAGTGGCCATTTTGTGGGTGCTCGCAGTTTAATTAAATTATAATAGGAATTTAATTGAAATGCTGAAAAAAGTGAATGTCCTTTGAAAAGGAGACATTCTTCAATAATATTTACTTGTTACACAAAAAAGTTAATTTTAGGGTCTATTGTGCAAGTCAAAAGCCGGATTAACTTCCTTTTTTGCTTATAAAAGTTTATATTTCAGAAACCAATTTAAAAACGTACTTACTCATTACATTTTTTTTTCAGCCACTTGAATTATATTTGTATATAATGCTTTATTAGAGTTTTCAATGATTCGGAAACATTTGTGTTTGTCGTTTTCTTTTTATTGCACGCACTTTGATAATATTAACAAGAAATGCAGATTGCGGGTCTTTAATTTAATTTCCTGTTTTCGTTATTATTGCAAAGGGGATAATCCTCCTCATGCGGCGAAATAATTAAGCACACGCGCCGCGAGAATCAAGCTTCAAGTCGTCGGAATGGAGGATGATTGTAGATTGTAGATTGGTACTGTGAGAAGACTACTCATACGTTGTATTAATATCACTCATACGCAGTGTATGCGGCAGAGCAGACCTCAACGTGGGATGTTTTCTTTGTGTGATTTTGCAGCCGCATTCACGACTTTTTTTTGACAGTGTAGTCGTGGCCGCTGTTCGTCTGAGATCCAATTCGTTGCGCGTTATCAATGAAACTGCTGATTTTTCTCGTCATCGTCGCCAGCATCGCCCCAAAAAGGACATTCGCTCGTGGCCACTCGGCCGTCCTTTCACCCTCTCTCTTTCGGAGGGCGCGACTCTCTCGCTCTCAACTTAACGAAGGAGCCGAAGGGCCTCGAACACTCGAAAAGAGACACTCTCTATTTCTCGGCAGGGATATTTAACAGTCAGTATATTTTGAAGCTGTAATAGCATTGTTACTATAGGAGTTTAAGTAAAATATACGACATTAACGTATATAAAATTAAGAATAATACACATAAATTCTCCAACAGAATTTTAATGTCGGGAAAAGATTCTTTTGTGAGGCACTGTTATTGTAGGAATTTTCTTAAATATCCAGAGTCCCAAAAATGGTAAAATAAGGGGAAATTATTGTTATGATTCTAGAAAACGAGAGAGAGAGAGAGAGAAAAGATAAAGCAAAAAAAGAAAGTATATTTTTTGTTATTTATTTTAATGAAGGTTTTAATATTAATAAAACATGATTGAAGTCCCATTGACTTATTTTAAACATTTAATTTAATTTATACTTCCAAAATTTAGAAAGTTTAGTTATATGGTTAATTATTTTATAGATTACAATTATTTTATTTAAAAAATAAAACAAAGGTTTTATACACAAATCTTTTATTTTAAATCGACCAAATGTTGAATTTTTTTATCTAATTACTTCTCTCTTTTTCTCCATAACTGCAATATTATCACTTCTGTACCCAACTATGGCTGAAATTTCATTGATCAAAAGGAGTATTAAATATGTCTTTAAGGAATCAAGTAGTCTGCGATTTTCAAGTCATTCTCAACTTGACAACTCTCTACTTGACTCCGAACGCTGCTGGAAATATTCAGTTAAATTCTAAATTCTCGAGCGAGCACAGCTCCTAGCTCAGTTCCAAAACGAAAGTATTTATTACCATACTTTTTGGCTAGGCTTAAGCATAAAGTGTAAAACGGATTACGTGCAATTAAGATTTTAAATCTATAATACAAACCTCATTGGAGACCCTTTTACCATACAACTTGCTGGCAGGGTACGTATACTTTTTTCTTCCGAGATTCTAAAAGTAATAACTGATCTTTCAGATTCAGACTTCAGATTCTTGGATTGACAGTACACACACACACACGCATACACATGACAAATCAATAATTTCCCATTAGACTCAACATCAAGGCAGGGTAAGAAGGTTTTATTTCAAATCCCAGAAATACCTTAACTTAATGTCCGATTTCAGCGTTCCCTTTCGCGGGATAAGGACAATGTTAGGAAGTTTGGAATCAACAAACAGGCGGAACTCTGAAGGCAAATAATAATATAACAACTTTATTATAATAAAAATACACTTACACCCAAGGTTTTTTATTTTGATTATTTCTCTTACATAGGGTTTTACAGATCGAACAATACTGTGTTCATAGTCAGGTATAATTGTATTTTAAAAACTCTCCATTGCAAAGTATGCAGCTTTATTTAAAATAATTATAATTAATTTACTTCTGTATAGACCGGCACTACGCCCTCACACGTTAGCTAAATCGCTGGTTGAGGTTCAATTAATTGTCGCTAATTGGGAATTATGCGTTTACCGCTTGGTGTAGAGTCAAGGAATTAGTGTAAGCCATCAGCTTCACCCTTCTCCCCGCGCCCAGTAGCCCACACGGTGTTTTAAGACGCCTCAATGTGTTTCGCTTTACGAACACATACTTAAAGCACTGAAAATCTTTTATGACACGTTATTAGTTGGCTCAGAGCAGGGGGAAGCCGCGTTTCGGGGAAGGACAGGTTGGGGCTGTGGCTGAGGAGAGCCGACTCAGACAGCGGGCTTTAATATGCTTAATGTAATTATGAGAATCGCATAGAAGGGCGCCGCATCTCTGAATACAAATGAAAGCGTAATTCGCGAAAAGGACGAAGCAGGGAGGTGTACGTACCTGTGGCTGTCATAAAAATAAACATAAAATCAGGTGAAAATGAAATATACATTTTAAATGCTTCAGGCGGTAAGGAGTTTTAAAATTAAAGACGTTAATTGGCTTTTTGAGTCTCTCATGATTGTACCTAAGAAACTTGTATTTAAAACCAGATTTCTAAGGAAGAAATATCCTTGCAGTTAAAGTTAAAAAATAAACAAATTTATATAGAAATATCTGCAGACGTTCGCGTGTCTTAGCTAATTGTTTTAAACACTTTGTACTTAGCCATTTGTCAAGTGTCCGCCTAATATTTTTCTGCATCGCTCAACCTTCCATTTGCACCTCATGAACTTCAACCTGGGGCCCGTTGAAAGCAATAAAATGCGACCTTAGATCAGGACAGCTTCTTTATATTTACATTATGCAAACGTATTTATTCCTTCGCTCCGAAATTCTTTGCGAAACTGACTTTGCGGCTAATGCAGATGGCAGGCGAAGCGAAGCGTAAAATGCTTTGTAAATTATTATGCCAGGACCAAATCGGGGTGGGTGCTTAGACCCCACATCTATGCACAAAAATATTTTTCCAGAGATAAACAAAGTATTTTCGCTGGTGGCTGTGGGGCGGCATGTGTTGTGTCATAAATTTCAATTGACTTATGAATATGGAGGGTGCTCTTTGCCCACGGAAAGTTTTTAGCGCCAACACGTGCCTATAAGCCGATGAATATTGTTTAAATTTATTTCCCGCCTTGCTAATTCTTTCTTCCCAAAATATGTTTCTTCTTAAACAATTTCCTTGCAAAACCTAGGGTGTTTTCAGAGTATTAAATTAGGCTGAAAGTGTCCACTAATATGCTAAAGTTAAAAGTTTAAGTTAAATCGTTTAAATGTATCTTATAACTCTTTTATTGTCCCATATTATCACTTTCTACTATGTTTGAAACGAGTATAATATATTAAAAAAAAAGACAACAAGTAGTCTGGGATTTTTGTTCATCCAAACTCGACTTGACCCCGACACTGCTCAGAATATTCAGTTCTATTCCAAATTCCATAGCGAACACGGCTCCTAGCAGTACAAACATACATATTTAAACTGAATTCTTTTTTATTTCGATTAGGTTTAAGCATAAAGTGAAAAGTTAACACAGCGTATTGGCACCTGGTAAGCAAGTTTCGTATAATTTTGTCATCTGCGATTCTATTGCTAAGATTTGGTTCTTCATAATAATGCAGAGAATGAGAAGTAAACAAGAAATATTAAAAATGTTTCCAGTTTCTAATCTGAGAACTGGGTTTATACAAAGGTGGAAACAGAGTCTACACATTTAATCGTTTACTGAGAAATGGAGGACCCCCCCCCCCCACCCTCAACTGCCTTTCCCAGCCTTTTCGGTTTCTTTGTGGCATTTAACTTCCCCCTCCCCATAAAGAAGCGAAAGCTACATTTATGGTAAGGCAAATAATATTAAATTTTTAATTTATTTAATTTTTGCCATATCTCTTTTAGCATCCATGATATACCTGATTTCCATACTAAACCCAACTGAGGCAGTAACAAGATACCACAAGATCTGCACCAACACCCGCGAATCCCCTTCTATCAGATCCAGGCCAGAAATAACAACTATCAATCACTCGTCGAAGTTCATAGCGCCAATACTTAAGAAGGTTCGTTTAGGGTAAGACAAATAAAAAAAAAATTCAAACGTTTTATTATTTACCATATATCTTTTAACAGCGATATTATCCCCGATTTTCATACTAAACATAAGTCAAACACATAAAACAAAGAAAAAAAAAGAAAATACGATTAGTAAGGTAACGGCCCCTTCCCCAAAAATAAGTCTAAAACTTTTATCTTTGTCTGGACGGATGTCACAGCTCCACTGCTCTACGACCACCTCGAACACACAGCATCTCGCTGAAGATGGTAAGATTAACATTTAATTTTAAAAAATATACTAATCGCTTATATTCTCCAAAGCATCGAATACTTACAGCTCTATATTCAAAATCTACATCATCCCTTAGCAAGAAGTCAGACCCGAACAACCATTGTCATTTTCCTCAAATATTTATCAAGAAAAACTAATAAATAAAATAATATTGTAACAAATTTATTATAATAAAAACATGTACACATAAACGTGCTTTAACTTGGATTAATAACAAAGTCCATATAATTACCTAGTAATTTTAATTAAATTTTTTATTTTAATTGTACATATGTACATTTTTATTTTACAAATAACAGCCTCCCTATAAATGTTTATAACCATGAATCTGTCAAATCTCTTGCCGGGCCGACAATCCCTAAAGTTGCGCCCAAGTCCAATGCATCATTTTTATGTGGAAAATTTTAGAACTGCCTAAGCGCTTAATGTGCCCCCAGCTTTGGAGGAAAACCTCTACGACCGGAGTTTCCGCCACTCATTCTCCCTCTGGCTCTTTCACTCACACACTGACAATCTCGCTCTGTCTCAGAGCACCCGAAGGATATTAACAATAATCTAACCAAATTAACCCAAAGCACTAAAGTGTAAGTGACATTAAGTTAATTTTCGTGTGCGCCATCGAAGAGAGAAGCGAGTTGGGAAAAAATATAACGAAAAAGCTGAAACAAAGGAAGTTGCAATGGGGAAAAACTTACGTTTTATTTTACTTTTGTTGTTTTTTCTTGTTCCTTTTTTTTTGCTTTTGTTGCTTTTGTCCCTGCTGCTGTTGGTTGCATCAACTGTGCAAAATTTCCCACGAGATCAATCAGCCGCAGGCTGGAACAGGACGACGGGCAACAGCAGCTGCTGCTGCAGAGGGGAAACCAGCTCGGATCCTGTTCGTCGATGTTGTGGGTTTTGTTGTTATTACTGGTGGCTCTTTGCAACTTTTCCTTTTGTGTAACTTTGACCTGCTCAGCTCGCAGCGCTTCCTTCGTCCTTTTTGCCGTATTGTCTACAAGGAGGAGCAGCTCCTCCACCCAAAAAATATATACGTACGTATGCAGGGGATTTTTTGTTTTCACCTTTTGGCATTGGGAGCTCGGAGTGTGCGGCTAATGAAGCGAGAGTTGATGAGGCGAGCCAGGTCAGAGGCGCCCAGAGTTCGGCTCCAGGGGCGGGCTTAGCAGATACTTTGTGTGAGGCATGCTCAGGACGAGATGACACAAGAACTTCTGGCAAAATAAAGCTTTTTCGCCAATGTTGAAGCTTAGCTGTATCACTTTGGTTTAATTGGCTGACATAAATAATGTTTAATTTGTATTTTTAACAAATTTCGATAATGAAAATATATTAAGAATTAAACGATCTAAGATATCTAAGTTTTCTCCAACTAAATTTAATAGAATTCATCCACATAATAATCCCCAACCACCTTTAATAACCAAGGAATCCGTTCTTACAGCCACCTCTGTCTGGAGAAACCCTAAAAAACAGCCAGAAAGTTGACCCGAAACCAAAAGTTGTCTCTCATTAACAGGAAACACTTCAAAGAAACGCATAAGCCAGGAAACTTGGCGCTAATTGTCTCGGTGTCCGCACGCATTTGAGGTCGAGGTCCTCCGACGGAGTCCGAGAAATATGCCACAAAAAGAAAGCCACTTGATTGATTAATGGATGTCAAGCGCCAGCGCCGAGGTGACAAGTGACCAAGTCAAGTCGGACGGGGATTTGCTGCCACTAAATGATGTGCCAAATTAGACACGACCCGCAGGGGCCTTGGACTGGGCCAGGACTGACCCCCGGCCAGTTGGGAGCTTGGAGCTGGGAAGCCCGCCCAGAAGCGTATGCAATAAACCGTCAAAATGACGTCCGGCAAACGACTAGATAATGGCCACGAGTTTCATTTATTTTGGGTTGCCTTTTCGGAACCGACTTCTGTATGCGGAAACATTTAATTTTGCGCCCCAGAATTCGATGTAGTGGCTCTTGCACAACTTGCACTTCCGTCTACTTTTGCACTTCCGCCCCGTTTGGGCGACCAACCTGAGCCGAGCCCCGGATCCGAGTCCGAGTCCCTCCAAAATGGAGTTCGGGGTCCATTGCGGATGTCCGCGTGGCAATTTTAATGCAATTTTTATGCGCCCGCTTTCGGCTTCCGATTTTTTATTTCTTTTTTTTTTCTCTGTGCGTCCTTCCCTCCGCCATTTGCCTTTTATCGTTTGCCATAATAGCAGTTTGTCTCTCCCCCGACTGCAGTTTGTGGCCAGGATCTGGGGAGCGGGTCCTGTATCCTCTCGAGCGGATGTCAAGGTACATGGCGAGCAGCAATATTTGACAGTATTTGGGTTAAAGACTTCGGGTATTAGACTGCATAATTGCACTTTTTATGGCATTAGGGTTGCAGATCTTTATAAACTTTTCGCTGGTGTGTCTATTGATGTAACAAAATAAAACGTAGATAATATTGACGATTTTCAATAGTATTTCTATACATTTCTTTAACCTCTTTAAGCTTCTATTCTTTAACTGAAAGTATTAACCGCTTATGCGATCTATTAATTTTATATTCAATATAAAACAAAAGCCATTACTAAGCTCTTGTCGAAAAAGGCTGTTATAAACTTTTAAACAGTTTCCCAAAATGTCCACAAACAAAAAAAAGGGCATGGAAAATTTTAGCATAACCATTTTGCTTGCAGAAACCGCAAGACTGTGTTGTAAACTAAGACCAGCACGCCCCAACACTCCTTCTGTCTTGGCAAGGCTTTTCCCCCGGAAAGTTGTTGCTGTTCCAGAGCCCAAGAAATTTTCTATAAAAAGGCATAATAGACGTCAGAAAATGTCTGTGACAGCGGCAGTAGAAAACTACAACAAAAGCATCAATAAACAGTGTAAAAGACAGTTACTGGAATGGAGTGCCACAACGAGTGAGAAAAGCCGAGTGGATGCACAGAGAACAAAATTGGATTACTTATAAAATATATTGTAAGTCTACAATTCTTATTTAAAGGATAACTTTATGGGATCAGTGAATATAATTATTCATAATTTGTAGATCTAAAAATTAAAGTATATTTCTACTGAACTTTGAACCATAAAATATAATCAATAACTATTCATGATAATTAATAAATTTATTAAGCAATGGCGCCTATTTGTGTTGGACTTCGTGGCTACCCTGCAGTACCATTCATCAACAATTCATCAACAATTCATCAACACCCGAAGGATGTTGTTGATGAATCATCGATGAACAGCCATACAATTTGTTGATGAATTTAACATGGGCATGTCCTAGGCTGTCATCAACAACAATTCATCAACAATTCATCGACAATTCATCAACAATTCATCGACAATTCATCAACAATTCATCAACAATTCATCAACAATTCATCAACAATT
>VNJQ01005840.1:0-39991 GCA_008042515.1 Drosophila truncata | reverse complement strand
ACAATTCATCAACAATTCATCAACAATTCATCAACAATTCATCAACAATTTTTTAAAATTATAATTTTGTTGGTAATAAATACAAATCAGTCTTTAAGTCTATTTGGGCACAAATTTATTTCTACGAATTATATAATAATATACAGATATTAAGACTCCCGAAGCGTCGTCCTGGAATAAGAAATCAGATTTGAGAGACCCGCATTTCGCACTACATTTTATTTCTGTGTTGAACCAGGGACAACTCTGGACTTGAGGTTGAGGCTGAGCCGTAAAGCTTCCGCTCATATTTTTATCGGCCCAAGTGGGCCAAGGGTGTGCAGGGGTGGTGGCTATACGTCAAAGATGCTTTATTGGGCGGGACAAACAAAGCCTGCAAGGGAAAAGGGTGAACGGCAAATTTAAAGTTGTGCGGTTGCTGGAAGACCCCCGATTCCCGCCGAATCAGGAGCTGGCCACCAACAGCTGCCAATGATGCAAACAAACAAAATGCTCCGGGCGGGATTTTAAAAAGCACTTTGCGAAGGCCAACAGAAGATCGTGTGGTACGTTGAAGGGGCGAAGGGGCGTGGCAACTGCCTGCGGCAACTATAAGCCGAGTGTGTGTGTGTGTGTGCGGGTGCGGGTGCGCCTGTGGACAGAGGCTTGGGAGCATCGAGGCGCAGGGGCGCAGGGGCTCAGGGCGGCTTGATGGGAACACAAATTTGCAAAATATTGACAAGAGACTCGCTCTCGTTGCCGGGGCATAATTTAATAAATCAATATTTTATTAGCTGAAAAATATGCGTGAGCCGATGTCAGAGAGAGAGAGAGGGAGCGGGAATATTTGGCTGACAAGCTGATAAGAAAGGCGAGGTTTGACATATTGGAATTTTTCCTTGCATATGGTATATTTATGTAATTAAATATCACACAATAGATTAAATATATTTCCTTGCTAATGCAATTCCTATCCTTCTTTGGCCATTTTGTCAACAACAAACAAGGTAAACACCTTTCTGTCCGAGTATTGTTACGACAAAAGGTTAAGGAATCAAGTTAATCTAGCATGACCTGGATTTAATTGAATTTTTGGAAATATAAATTTAATTCAGAGACCTAGAGCAAGCCTTTAAATAATAAAGAAAATAAATTAAATTAAAATACTTAATTCCTTGAAAACGTTAAGGTGTCAATTGATTGAAATTTTAAATAATACAAATGATAATAATGTAGTTTCATATCACAAGGTATTTACCTAAAATAAACTTAAATTAAGGATAGTTTCTTATATTCTCTTCAAACAGTTAAAGCTCTAAATACACCACATAGACTTCTGGGACTCAGTATTAATTTCTTAGGCAGATTGTTGTTATAACAAGTGTTTGAATGTAAGGATTCCTCTCAACTGGGGCTCTTGTCACAAGTATTTCGCATTGTCCGAGCCAAAATGGGAGGAGGCCTGCGAAGCCTTTCAAACGAGTCGTCCTGCAGTTGAAGCGAGGAGGTGGAAAAGTTTTCGGGTTTTGTTTTCTTGTTGTTTCTAGCGCTATACGCACTCGGCAGAAATGCTCAACTGGCGGCTCTTTTCATTACTTATTTCTTTATGACGCTAATGTCCTTAATTCGTCAGTGTTAACCTAATTTCGCAAGATGATGGCAAGTGCGACGCCGGAGGCAAAGGCAACACAGCCACAGCCACAGCAATACGACGACAGGCCAGAGGAAAATAGAAAGAATTATGCCAAGAAAGTTTTCTATTTTGTCGCAGCGGGCAAAAGTTTTGCGGCCACTGCGACGACTCGCCTGAGAGTATACTACGTATCCTGGCCAAGTCCTTTGTGCGACACTCGCCGATTGTTGCCGCTCCCCACTCCCCACTCGGCACTCCGACCGCCCTGTCCCTGTCCCCTCGCGCCACCCCTTGGGAGAGTGTGTGTTTTAGTGCGCATTCCCAAAGGCCATATAAATCATAATAATTTTGCAATGTAGCATTGGCCAAAGAGCATCTGAAGAAGCGCCGGCATATCCTTGTGGCATGTCTTTTATTTGCTACGTGTTGATGTCCTTTTGATGGCTCTTCTCCTGGCCCGTTCTCAGAGTCGGAACTGGAGTCCTGAGCAGCATTCCCCCCGCATATCGGGTCGGCCCCCGGGGCCAAATGACTGCCGCACAAACCGCCAAGCGACTAACACAGCAACCGAACAACCGACCGACCGACCGTCGATGTCCTGCCCTCGTCCTGTCTCCCATCACCGTTTCCATTTCAGTTTCAGTTCCAGGCTCTGCTTTCTGGTCGTAGTCGTGGTCGTGGTCGTGGTCCTGCTCCTGCTCCTGTGCGTGCGTGCGTGCGTGCCGCCCTGTATTTGTAATTCCTGGCAGCATGTCCAGCATAAAAATATACTTAAGTGATTTCTCTTGATTCACTTACATAGATTTGGGTTACATTTCTGCTGGCCTGGCGCTCCTATTTCTGGCTCGCCTCGACGTTCTTCAAAGCAAATAAATAATTTTTATGATGGCATCTGGCCCACCCCAATCCATTCTGCTCCATTTCGGCCCTGGTCCCGACTGATCCTTCATTTAATTTCGCTTAAAAGCGTCAAAAGTTAAGCTGTAATCATTTAAATGATTTATTTAGCTTGATTTACCATATCCCTCAGATCTTTTGCTTGGCTTGACATTTCCTCTTTTTTGGGGCACTGGGTTGGTCTGCTTGGCATTTCCCTTTTGCTTCTTTGCTCCTTTGCTCCTTTGCTCCTTGGTCTGTCTCTGGAGATTTATTCCATCTTCGCACGGGGTTGGAGGACATTCTCAATCATAATTTGTTGTGGCGTCGAAGTGATTATAATAGATTTATATGCATATCGTATGCAAAAAGGTGAAATTTAATGTTTATTCTGGGTTGGTCGGAGCCGGACGAGGGTCGAGGGACTTTACTCCGCATAGAATTGTTTAATTTATGACTTGGCAGCGGGTAAGGTCAGAGATTGCCTTCAATAGCGACTCGTAAATAAGGAAAAAGATTGTACGAATTATGTATTTATTAAGAGATGCTCATTTTATTCAAAAATTTAAGACAGCGTCTAATAACTTTAATGAATGATGAGTTAAAGATATGGAAAAATTAATAATGTTATATATTTCTATAATTTAATTTATCATTGAAATTAATTATTTTTATAGTGTTTTTTCCTTAAAATGAAATGAATCACAATTCCTAATTGGAATCCATGTCCCCTTCAACTCTTTTACCTCTCTAGAAATATTCATTTATTCTGTGTAATCCTTCCTGCTGTCCGGCAGAGTTGCTCGGAAATCCTAGATTAATCTCTGGGGGAGAAAGAAAATCTCTTTTCGATAAATATTCGAAAATATGCAACAACTGCTGGCAACACAAAAGCCAGCTCAGCGCTTATCCTTGACCTCAGAGCGAGCTCCGAGTCATTAGGAGATTTTTGCGTTGCACACGAAAATTGTTTTAATTGTTATTTACTTTTCCGCTCTCTGCCCGAAAGGCAAAAGCAACAATAGAAGCAAAAGTGCTGGAAAACAGCGCTAATGACCAACTTTTGGCAAGCGGCAAACAAAAAATGCATGCCATGCATTGCAGTGTTGATCCTGCCCCTGGTCCTCGTCCTCGTCCTGATTCTTCTCCGGCTCCGGCTCCTGCTGTTGTTCTTGTCGCTGCTGTCGTAGTTCTAGTCGTCGAAAACACTCAAAACCCATTAGGCAACACTTTATGCTTAGTTTGAAGTTTGAAAACACAAAAAAAAGTATAGGCCAAAGGACACACTTTGACTTTTCTTACCATTAAAGTTTACCCTGGAATTTGCGGGAGTTTAGTAACAAATAAATGTAAACTAATATTAATTAGCAAGTTAAAGTAGGTAGCTATTTGATGTGAAAAAATTTCAGAATAGAATAAGAGCCATCTTCGATATTTTGTGGAGCTTCAAATATTTAAAGATTGAAAGGGGATCCATGCTGAATTAGTCAAAATAGTATTGCTATTAATTTCAAATATAAAATTTCATTTAATCCCAAATAATTACCCAAATCTACATCATATACCCCGGATTCCCACAGAATTACGCATAAGAATAAACCAAAAAAACAAGAAAGAAAAGAAAAGGAAGTGTATCATAACGAAAACTAGAGAAACGAAAAGAAATAACCTCCAGGCGACGGCGGGCCAAGTGAATTTTGCATGTTAGCCGAGCAGAGGGGGTCATGTGGGGAGAATATGTTTGCTGGCACTGTAAAAACACTCCTCAGTTATACAGGAACAACTCGAAGCGGGGGCCAGCTGTCGAGGGCTTAAGGTAACTGAGGCGGTTGGGTGTTAAGAGGGGATGCATTCAGAATGCAATCGCCTTGCAAGACGACGACTCGTCCTTGGCAAGCTACGCCGCACCCACAGCCTCCGAAACTCGCCCTTGTGCAATGCAAATGAATGGGCCACGCCCTGAGGGCCTACGCCCAAACTGAAGACTCTCCTCCCAGAAGTTGCCCCCTGCCGAAAACGGCGGCTCTTCGAAGGGCGAATGTGAATGCGAAGGGGAAACAGCTGCTGTAGGCGTTGCGTTTACATTGAAAATTACCCCACTTACAGTGTTGACAAACGAGCTGACGATGAGCGCACACAAACACCAGATGAAGATGGGTGAACGGCGAGAGACTGCGTCTGAAAGGATCACCGGATGCGCCAAGGATGAGCATCCTTTCAATGGAAACGTGCTATGTTTACCATGGATTAACTATTTGTAAGCTTTTTAAATGTATTCAATTTATAACAAATTATTTCTTAGACATTAGCAGCGTTCACAGCTAATAATATTGGTTGGTAAAGATTCGATTAAACTTTAAAAACAGTTTAGGGAATCTTTAAAATCATGAATCTGGGCATATATATTGTAAACCGTTAAAAAACACCAAATAAATCCGAAACACAACCAGAATACATCTTAAATACACACAAATTAAACAGAAACCCAAAGACGAACCAAAATAGATCTCAAATATATCCAGAATGTATTTGTAACACACTAACCTGTATTAATTTATTTGATAAACACTTTAATGTTGGGCAAATTAAAGTATTTTATTTAAAGTATAGGCACAGGTAAAACTGTAATGAAACCCATTTTATAATTGTTTACACGAGCAATCCCAATAGATAGCAGACAGGTGATAATGTGTGTAGCAGTGTGAAAACGCGTTTTGGTTTCCATTCCATTCGTGGAGGCTTACGTCTTAAGCACTTTAACCGCACAGCCGGCTTTGTCCTGGCCGCCTGGCAGGCGTATTAACATAAATCGAATGCATGCCAGAGGACGAGCAGACCCGTCCCGACTCCTTTGACACTCGCAAATCACTCAACGCCATGATAGATGTATTCAGCAAACGCCACCTTTTCGTCCCTTCCCTCCGCGCCACATCCCCGTCCGCAGCATCGTTTAACGCAATAGCGCCAACTATAAATTTTAAATTAATTTTGAAGTGGAGCCGGAGCTGCAGAGTTGCAGAGCTCCGTTTGGCGAAGGCCACCCATCAACTGGCAAAGGGCGGCTTGGCCGAGACGACGAGGAATGGTGTTGGTGTTGGCGGAGGGAAGTGCTGGTGGAGTGACGACACACATGACACGCATTTTATTGCGCGTCAGTCGCCGCAACTGACAGAGAACGAAGCTCTGAGATGGGTTCTTCCGTTGCGTCTGAATCCTTTTTATGGAGTTGCCATGAGGTACTCGAGAACTGTGTATAAGTTTGGTTTTCTCAGTATAATAATAACATATTTTATTAGTTTTTTAGGTTTTTATAATACAAAAAAATAAATAAATAAACTTGAGCTTATGTTAAGTATTAGTTAAGTATATTTTTCTTGTTTCATATAAAAAAGAAGAGCATTCACCCCATCGGTATAGGAAGAAAAAGAACTCATTTTCATGCTTCTTTTCTTTTTTTTTGGGTCTCTCTCGGATGACGACTCCTGGCTTCTTGAGCGCTTTGTTGTCTGTCATTACAAGTGCATAAATTATTGTAACCACATTTGGCGGCGACAGGGAAAAGCAGCGGAGCATACCGAGTCAGAGGAGTCCTTGTTGGCGGAGCAGTGGTGGCGGAGAGGTGGTGGTGCCATTGGTGTCATTGGTGGTGGTGGTGGCCATTGCAACAGTTGCCAGTTTTCAGTTTTCAGTTTTCAGTTGCTGATGCCGCTGATGACATGACAAAATATTTTCCCAACTGACTTTTGCACAGCCTCCCTCCCCCCGTTCCCCGAAAATGTTGCTTTTGACTTTGATGCCAAAGCCACGCCAAATGTGTCATTCTCCCCAAAACCCAACCCAACCCCACTTGGCTCCAGCCCACTTGAACCCCTGACCGACCACCCGGCGCCTCCCCTGTGACCTTTGCTCGATGTTGATGTCAGAAGGAGTTACGGATGCACGCAGGGTGCGTGTGTGGATGCAGCCCCCTGGCTGCCGCCCGTCTTTTTGTGCATTTCATCGTAGATTCTATCATTTTCTACTCGCATGCTTCAGCGAATTTTGGAATTTTCAATTTGTTCAGAAATTTTTGTAACATCGCCCGCTCGATGCCCTTGCGCCGCCCTTTCCGAACCACCGCCAAGAATTTATTGAGTTGAGCCGGACAGAGCGGGGACTGCGGGTAAGTAGGAGATGCAACTGGGAGGCGGGTGTTCCAAAGTTTGCATCAATGCTTGGACACTACAGGATTAATCAGAGAATTTTGACTCATTGCAGGAAATGACACTAGGATTTGACTTGAATATATAGTCTTGAATTCGGTAAACTAAAAATATAGATATTTAATAATTATGTAGAGGTTCTCTGCTAGTTTTAAGGTCTTTCCGCTCAGCTCTCACACAAAATATACGGCAATATATACAAAATATTAGTAAAAGACCTCAAATAGCAAATACCCATTCCAAATTAATTGATATTATCCCTCTCGTCTGACCCTTGACCTCTTTTCCCCCCATTCAAGCCGATTAAAGCAGCCAAAATCGAAATCAAAACTCAATTTGCCAAATGCCAAACATTATTTTATACTTATTATGCCCATGCTAAACTCTGGACTCAACTGGAGTCCAAATTTATGGCTGACCATGTCGGGCATAAATATAATTTAGATATGTATTTATTTTAAGCGAAAACTTTGCCACTGCCGACGCAGCACGATTTGAAGATATAGTATGTATATTTATAAGCACTGTCAATAATAAAACGCTTGATAAATGCTTAGAAAATGTGCACAGAAATGTTTTACATGCGAATTAACGCCATAAATTTGATGCCGCCAAACAAAGGGCCACAAGATTTGTTGGCCGAACAAACACCCACACAAGCGGAGGCCAAGAAAAAGTTTGATTGGAAAACACATTTGTGATTTATTTGCGCAAACATTTAATAAATTGCCCTCGGAATATATTTATTTTATGCGACTTTCTCGGACCGTAGACTGGACGTCAGTAAATCTCCTACGAATTTCCTGCGCCGAGCAAATAACTTGATTAAAAAACCGCAAAAACCTATTTGAGGGCTCCGAACGACCGCAGCAACTGTTTGGCCTGCTCCTTCCCTTTTGGCCACAATGTTATGGCCGCCGCAATCCGATTCGATGTGTAATTTAACACGAAATGGAAAGCGATTGGCAGGAGCCGCTCTGAGAGTGGTCCGAGTGTGCGGCGTGTGTGTCTGTGTGTCTGTGTGTCGGTTGACCAGGTGCCGGACGGGCCTGGCCTGTGCACCTGAATCCGAACCGTACACCTGGGCGCCAGGTGAGCTGGGGTGCTGTGCCCAGCTTTCATTTCCCAATGACGCCCGCTCGGGTCTCGGAATCTCAGCTGGGGCCGGCCAGCTACATTTCCGGGTCAGTTTATGGTTGCTGCCGGAGTTTACGGGCCAGAATCACATAATCCCAGGGGATTTGTCTTAGCGAAGGGCGTGGATAGAAATTGTGCGTTCGTCGCTGGGGAGGTGGGAGGATTTACGAATATTTCTATTTGCGGAATCTGTTCGCGACCAGAATTTGATTCGCATTCGGAAGCACAGAGAGTTAAGTCAATGAAATGACATCTTGAAAAGTGGGAAAACGGAAAACATGGTGAAGAGCCGTTTAAAG
Organism: Drosophila truncata; assembly: GCA_008042515.1. Classification (NCBI taxonomy): domain Eukaryota; kingdom Metazoa; phylum Arthropoda; class Insecta; order Diptera; family Drosophilidae; genus Drosophila; species Drosophila truncata. The sequence goes on along the minus strand of VNJQ01005840.1, from coordinate 31,865 downwards.
GAACAGAGATAGTGGAAATTGAGTTGGAAATAGGCGCACAAAATCGAAAAATTCAATATAAAAACTCTTTACTTATCATGTTATCATTGATAGGAATTTTCTTGACAAGTCTTTCTAGTCTTACAGGTCTACTTTCTTATAGCTATTTACCCGTTATGTCAACTCAATCAATATCATAAAAATATTTATATTGCAGTCATTGTTGTTCCACCATCATCAAGCATAAAATCATCAAGAAGAACTTTGGAATGATGGCCACATTTTCTGCAGACATTTTCGATTAAAATGCGCTGCATACTTTTATGCGCATATTCGCACAATCACTCACACACACTCACACAAAGGGGCACAGATTTCCATCAAGAACTTCCGCCAGGCCCACTTCAACAGCACAAATAATTAAGTTTTTTCTCTAACTTTTTCGGTGTCCTGGCTGTTGGTAGCGGCAGGGTCTTGGTTGTCTCTGTGCTCCTGCTCCTCGACACGTAACTTTCAATGGGTAAAAACTTTTGCATTTCATGTCCTGTACCCACACACTCACACTCACACTCACAAGCAAATACAGAGCGAAAGAGCGGTGCATAAAATGTTTGTAAGTGACGTTGAAATTGAGACACTTGTCGCTTAATTGTTTTTCGAGTTCCCACACATAAAAAAGGGGAAGGCGAACACTGGTCCTTCTTCTATTGTTGTTTTTGCTGGCTGCCGAGACGTGCCTGGGAAATTGAAAAGGACTCTGCCTTTGCCTTTTTTAGGGGAATCATTTACACTCCTCATTTCAGTGAATCCCCTCGGTGTCTGTTCGGTGTGCTCGGCTTTTTAGATTCTCGTGCCTGCGTGGGCGTGGTCCTCGTCCTTATCCTCGTCCTCATCATCGTCCCCATCATCGTCCTGGGCCCGGCTGCATTGCATTCGCCTGTGGTTACTCGTCTGCAGATTATTTTAAGTAATTATCAAGCGATTTGCGTAAAGGTCTTGAGTGTCTCAACTTCTGAAGGGGTCCCTGATGACGATGGGGGCGGGCATTAAACATGTAAATTTAAGCAGCTAAGTGGAAGACAGTTGCATGTAATTGCGGTGGCAGGGTGCCAGGGCCAAAGGAGAACGACTTTTATATTCGTAAGCCATGAAAAGATGCAATTAAAGTGCAGTTGGAGAATGTTTTTCAACCCATCAGGACAGCTACAGTGCGTTGTGAGTAGTTTTTGCTATAAGTTCTTTCTAGCTACATTTTCCCTATTGAAGTTTTTACTGCAGTTCCATTATTTTTAATATAGAAACAAAAGATCCTGTCAATATTTTGAGACAACTCTGCAGTAAGGACCTCAGTGCAGTGATGAGTCCTCATGGACAAACGATCAACGGTCGACTGACCTACCTAAACACACTGCATTTAATACAATTTCGTGTGGCCTGCGGATAGTATTTCACTTCGCAGGCAGGCTGACTGACAGCCTGTCGTGCTGTGACGTCTCCAGGAGGAGAGGATTCAGGCTTGCTGCCTGATGTTATATAACTTATTACGACCATAATTAACACTAAATTCCCCAAATGGCAACGGACAACTGTCAGCTGCAAAATCATTTGCCATTTGCGGCGAGTCGCCGGAACAAAGTTCGCATGCAGCCTGCTGGATGCGCCAGCCCCTTGGCCTCCCTTTGCTCCTGTCTCATGTGCGGCAGGATTCGTCCAGTGAGGGTCCTCATCGCAGCCCAGTGACCCCTCCGAAGCTCCTTGGCCCAGGACTGCTACTGCTGCTGCTGCTGACTTATGCGATGCGTCGTGCTGCAGCAAATTATAAAATGTTTGCCCTGCCGCATTTTCCACACATCACACAAGTCATGTCCTGCTGTCCTCTCCGGGTGCCCTAAGCTGTGTCCTGCCTTATCCTCCTTATTCCTAGCCGTAATCAAATTAGCAAGAGCGAGAGATGAATTTGGGTTACATCTTGCAGATGCAATTGCTTTTCCCTCAAAAGCGCCCAAGAGAGGGACTAGGAAAATAATAATTTCGTATAATTAATCGAATTATAAGGTAGTATTTAGTTAATGCTCTGGTTACACAAATATAAAATAGTCCTAGAGCTTATTTGGGAGATTTCTAAGCTTATTTTGTCGATGGTCAACAAGCACTTAAAACTAAGCCAAGTTTAAAGCAATTATTACAGTGAAATGAATACCCCGCAACATATGAAACCGTTCAATAAACTGCCAGCAAGCACAGCCAGATAACATTGTAGTTAACATCCCAGCCGTATGGATTATTCGCATTAATCTGGCCCAAGCCGATTCATAAGGATACCAGGTTACTGCCGACATTATCCTGACTTTGAGGGGAACTCGATACCGCAGCAGCAAACAAACACACTAATTGAAGGCTGAAATCTGCAGGGCTCTGCTCTTTCTCCGGAATAGCGAAGCGCTGCAGTTCTCAACTCCATCTCACCCACTCCGTAGGGAGGGTCGTAACTCCCCAATCAATACAACATTGCTGAAGGGGAGATGCCGAAATTTCACATCTCACCGCACCACAAGTCTGTCCGCCGCTGCACACATGCAATTGCAATCGAGTTTTGAGTTACACAACCACAAATAGACAAGCCGCCCTTCCAGTTGAGTCATCAGGATTCCAGGGAGGAAGGGCTCAGGAGGGGAGTAGATTCAATCGTTTGGCCAAGACAGTCGAAACACTAGGAGAAAAAAGGTTTACTTTATGGCAAAACAAAAAGAATCATACTTTTAAAATGAAATATTCATAAAATAAAATAACGTTATAAAAGATTTCTAGCTTTAAGAGTTTTGTTATAATATAATAATTTATTTATTTGTCTCATAAGTCAAAATATCTAGTTTCTTTCCTAGACACCTTTGAACTTTTATCCTTAGCTTGTGATCAATTCAGTCTTATTTGAAATGCTACATTTTTTCTTAGTGCACTGGCCGACGTTTATGATTGCTGCAAACAAAGGCTACGATGACTGCACTTGAAATTGATAATTACGAGGGGCAATATTTGTCTATTCTCGCTGCGGAGGCCTTTGAGTGCCAATCGAACAGCTTTATTGATTACTCATTAAACCGCCGCCTGTGCCTGGTGAATTTATAGCTGCGCATTCTGGATTTTCGGGCAATGAGCAATAACACTTCATTCTTCAAAACGCCGGCACTTATTGGCTTCCAACGATGCGAGTTTTGAGCCTGTCACATGCCTTAAAGGTGTGATGTATGTAATTAGTTTTGGGGTAATTTGTAGTTAGCTTCCACTACTGTTTCGAACGGAATTGATGGTCGTAATTAGTTAACAGGTTTTGTTTATGGCTTGGAAAATATGTTGGCCAAGTTGGCACAAGCTTTTCGAAACTTTCGCATGCTGCCTCGAAAGAATGTAACCAGCCAGCAAGTAGAAGCCAGGCAACCATCTATCTCTTCCATCGCTTGTTATCAGACAATACTCTACCATGTTGTTTGTCCAACGCAAAAGTTTTCAATATGCAAACCAACCTCTCAGCCCCCTTTTCCGCCGCCCCTCCAATATCGGTCTGAGTGTGGCCAGGTGTTTTATGCAAAAAAATATTTTCATAGATAAAAGTTTTGCGTCACGAAGAACACAAACAGGACTAACAAGCAAGAAGTAGGTGTCCTTGGCAGACTTTTGTTGGTTGCAGAACAGTGACTTGGTGAAAACTTAACACAATGTCCATAAACTTGTGCGAATTAAATGTTAGTAACTTTAAGGGCTAAGTTGAAATTTAGGAAAAGATTTTATGCCAAAAATGCGATTTATTTGAAGCCAAAACAAAAATAGTATTTTATGGTTAGCCATTTGGCCTGTGCCTCCTGCCGCTTTGTGTGCCATCTTGTTAACTGAAACTAAACAGTACAAACATGGCTGTCAACAACTGGAACATTTACCGCATGGCCCACATCCAGCTCGGCGCTGGATGACAGGACATGTTGTGGCTACTGGGGCTACCACACACCCCCGTCTGATTATTTCTCTATGTGATGGTTGCAGGGTTCCATATGGACAGGCAGAGGTGAGGCTACTTTCTGCCTGTGTTTAGATACATTCTAAAAATGCTATTAAACGGATAAGGTCTTAACTCTTGATATGTAAACAAATAGATTTACATTTGATATCTAAAAAATACGTGCAAAAATACTCTGATCTGCCTTGGGATCCCAACAATCTTTAGAATGACAGCTTGACACTTTTTAGCCATGCCTTGCCTTACTTTGCTCGCATTTTTGCAACTTTTATCGCAAATACTTTTATGAAAATTGCCAACTTTTCTGGCCATTTTTTTGGCTTTGCCCCGACAGCTGGCCTGTGGCCACGCCCTAGCCACTGACATGTTCCACTTGCCAAACACCGACCCACTCATCCGAACACCTCTCATCGCTGGTGTGCCGCCTCCGGCCAATTCATAAATTAGACTTTGCATGCAATTGCGAATCATTTTCCATCTCCGCCGCCCTTTCCAATGGTTCTTGGGGCGTCAGTTCTGCCGCATTGAGCACTCGATTTATGGGATCACAAATTCTATTTGAATTACAAAAAATGAACGAAGAGGAAAACTGAAAAGAGGAAACGGCAGCAAATATGTTTTTACCAATTTCTGGACGATTATCAAGGAAAATAACGAAAAGCGGTGGCCCAATTTTTAAAAATTTTCTCTTTGCCGCCATTTTGGACAAATAAATTCAATAATTTATTGCCCCCGAAAAATAACTGGCTGTATACGCGATAACAGCTGCTGCAAATATTTAATCAAAACGCTACAATTTAAAGGCGGCCCCGAAAAATGCCCAATAAAAAACAAACCCAATGGAAAATTGTTTGACAAACGGCAGCAGACTCGCCGGCAAAAAAGCGAACCCCTCGGGGCTAAATGTGAACTGTATTATCACCTCAAATGTGTGTAATAAAGTGCCGAAGAGGCCTCTGACACAAAGCAGTTCTGCCCCCGCCCAACGTGACACAAAACGGCAGCAAAGTAGGCGAAGGGTAGCATATGACAATGGAAGCCCCTCGATTCCCAGGCCCAGACCCAGACCCAGACCCAGGCTCAGACCAGAACAAAGGCCCCGGCCAATGGAGTTATCACTGTGCGCCAGACGGGCGATTCAGCCGGCGAATGGGAAGCAGCGGGCACATGCGCAAATAAATAAATTACCCCGGGGCCGCAAGTCATCTACTTAGCCCACACAGGTGCCGTGGTCTCCCCAGCTAGAAATATCTTTAAAGTCACAGACGATGACCTTAAAGCTGGAGTTCGAAAAGCTTTAAGAGCTCTTGGCTCTCGATAAACTGACGATTAATATAAATGAATAATAAATGTGTAGAGCCAAACAAAATATTCTGTGTGCGATGCATTGTTGGCTTAACGCGGAGTATAAAAGATTCAGAGTATAAATACGAGTCTACATATTTTATGGCATCAATAGTATGAATCGATGGATTGGCTAGCTCAACCAGAAGTGATTTTAAAGACTTATTTTCCGTACATACTTTGATCTCAGATGAAGGTTTATGGTACTTTAATTTTCTTTTCCAAAAACTGCTAAAATATGTATATTCAAATAAAAAGGAGACCTTGCAGTTACAATCTAAGTTGACAGGAGTATCTCATTTAGATTCTCAACATTATTTTCATTTTCATTCAAACATCACAAAGGCGCATAGCAATGGCGAAACCGACTACCATTAAGGATGCCCTGGCCAAGTGGGAGGATCGCAACAAGCAGCCGGTCGCAACGGCTACCGAAATCGGTCTCCAGTTCCAGTACCCACCGATCGAGAAGATGGACCCGATCCTAAACAGCCTGACCGAGTGCCAGAAGTTGAGCCTCTCCTCAAACATGATCGAGAAGATTTCGGGCATTTCGGGGATGAAGAACCTGCGTGTCCTCAGCCTGGCACGCAACAACCTAAAAACGCTGAACGGCATTGAGCCGCTGGCCGAGACCCTAGAGGAGCTGTGGGTCAGCTACAATAACATCGAAAAGATCAAACCCCTAGAGGCAATGAAGGCCCTAAAAGTTTTCTATATTTCGCACAACGTCATCAAAGACTGGGCTGAGTTCGCTCGCATGGGGATTCCCCCCAACCTCTCCGACATCTGCTTTGCGGGCAATATTCTAAGCGAAAACATGGACCCGGCTGCCTATACCGCCGAGGCGATCCGCCGTTTGCCCAACCTCAAGAAGCTAGACGGAGAGCCGGTTATTCGTTAGTAAAAAAATGGATAAATGTGTTACGTTGACAATGCACGATTGTATAATTAAATAAATGATAAAATAAGCATGGAAACATCATATCAGTTAGTTTTGCGATATTTTTCGCCAAGATTTTCCACCTCTATAACGACTTTGACTTGCGGTGCGGTTAAATCCCTGCCAGCATGTCGGTACATGGGTTAAATCAAGGATTCCATTGACACCCATTCCTATTGCTTGTGCGTGTGTGATGGGCACTTGTGCAGAAAACATTTTTCCATTGAATCTCGTATTTTTCGCACAGCATTGAAAGGATTTTCCAATTTTCAATGCGTTCCTGTTCCTGCTGATGAGCTCCATTGTTTCGCCAGTCTCACGACGCCCCCAACTGGCGACCACCTAACTAACCTCTTGTGAATATATTTACGGCTTATCCTTAAATGCTTGCAGGTACTCTAGACTTAATCGGGATGCCTTGACCTTAAAAATACATATTCTTCTAAGGCGGCATTTAAGATAAGCCAATCGATATTCTGCGAGGCTAGTTGAGATTAAACAAGCCTATTTGTTCCCATTAATAATTAATCATAAACAATTTTCCCACGCTCTCAGGACAAACACACTTCTTGGGGCTTATTTCCTGCTCTTGAAGAGTATTAAACGCTCCATTGCAGCAAAATCTATTCTGGGTTCCATTGTGTTTTTTGCTGTCTGGACGGACTAGTTCGAACTCCTGTGCTGCGTGTTCTGCCTTGTTTGCATATTTTGAAGTCGAAAAGTAATGAGCTCAATCCTTGCAGCAAGGAGGCGTGTCGTGTTCTTACCGAACAAGGAAAGGCTCAGAGAATGTTGCCGAATTTTTTGGTAATGAATTCAATTTGCAGCTGATGCATTGTTTTTAAATAAATATTTCAGAGAATGGGACTTTATTCAATCAACAGATTCTGCCAGCATAACTCGTAAAATCCATCAACAAATATCAATAAATTTTTGATGGCGAAAATCGTAACAGAAAAGTGAAAACAATTGAAGTTCGAGCTAGCAGAGAGGCTCATGAGTTGACTCGGTTGTCCTTTCTGTCGGCACATCGTATTTGTTTTCTGTGCATAAATAATCAGAGCGGCAGACAGACAGACAGACAGACAGACAGAGATTTTTGGCAAACAACTAAACAAAATATATGAGAATGTGAGTTTTCTGTCTGCCAACCCGAAAAGACACCAGATAAAAACGTTGAATAAAATCGTAAAAACAGCAGCCAAATTCCAGCCAAACCCTAAGCAAACCAAACCAATTGCCAGACACGAAAGTTTAATGATACTTTTATGTCTTTTCGATTTAACAACTTCTCTATTATGGTTGTTCTTGCTGTTCCTGTTATTGTTTGATAAACAATAATACTAATGTAAACATGAAGGCCGTCCACATAGTTCGACATTTTGGCAGACAAACAGAAATCGAGACAATTGTACAATTGGCTGCACACAGGAATATATTTTTTGGCAGTCAGACTTAACGCTTGGCTGATTAGGCCCTCGCAAAATAAAGAATACTATTTAAAACTTCAACTATTTTTACATAAATTCAAGAGGGAATATTACATGGGTTGAGATTGAAATGTAGAAAAATTATATTTATTGCAGATTAATTGTTTGTTCATAAAATCCACAGAAATCCAATGGTGCGATTTTCTTTTTATAAATATGAAGCGTTACTTCCATGCAATTGAATAAACAAAGGTAACATTGTTGTATTTCCCCCCCCCCCCAGTATTCATGGTTTCATTAAATGACTTTAAAATTAAATAAATATTGTTCCCACAGCAGTTTGAAAAATATCATTGCACAGATCTTAATGCCAAATGCCGAAACTGGTCGAGGGTGTGTGTTGGCGAGGGCTTATACAAAATTTACGTTACAAGTTTGTGTGGCCAGCCAGCAGGGCCTGTTGTGTTCGCCATTGTTGTGTCCTGGTCGCTGGCAACACTGGCAGTGACAACACAGGACCGAACTACAACTACACTCCTCCCAGGACCCAGGACCCAGGTCCCAGGCTATGTGTGTTTGTGTGTGCGAAACTTGGAGTGGTTTTTGCGCTGTGGTTGCGCAATCGTCTGTGTTTTCGGACTCTCCGTGTTCTGTTCGGGCGGGCTCTGTTCTGGGCCGGGCTTTATTTTTTACATTCCGCACTTGCTGTGGTCAAGGGTTGTGTCGGTGTTGCCAAAGTGTTGCCATATATTCTAAATATGTTGGTTCGCCCTCGCCGGTCGCCAGCCGGGGCATGGCGTGGCGTGGAAGTGGCCAAAACGACAGTTAAACGCAAAGCGGTCGAAAAGGCCACTTGGCAAACTAAACGCGTGATTTATGCCCCGACGATGATAAGAGACAGCGCGAAGGAGAAAAGGAGCAGGCGGTTGGCTGGCAGCGAAGCAGGTGAAAAAAAGGCTTAGCTGAAGGACGAGGTGGTCGAAAAATTACAGGTGTCTGCTTAACCATTATGGGGGCAAGGGGATAGAATGGGTTCTTCCATAAAATCTTCTGGAACTATTACTTGATAAAGACTTTAGGCTAAGAGTCGAATAATCATACTGTGAATTTCTATTATTTAAAAAATATTCAATAATTATTTGAAATGCCGATTAAAAATATAAAGAACTAAAATTAGTTTATAATTAATATGCAAATATGTTTAAAATAATGTTTACTCTGTACTTTCGATATACCTTTTAGAGACACTCAAAGTAGGTTCCTTCCCTTGGAGCCTTACAAATGTCCTTGTCGGCTACTTGGCTGGCAGTGGCGTATCTTTAAGATACTTTAAGCTCGCCCATACTCACATGCGAGACTTTGCCTCTCGCAGAGATTCGCATTCACATCTTGTGCCTGTCAAAGGAGCATAAATCTATTCAAAGTCTTTGCGAAAAATCCAGACAAATGCCAGAGATTACAAAAAGATTTCGGCCACATGATGCATGGTGCCTCCAGCAATGGGACGGGGGGGAGGCCCACAGACCCACTGAGAGGATCCTTGCGAGGAGCTCTGTATATGTGTGTGTTGGCCTATCTGGCACCACAAATGTAACCGAGCGACGCACACAAAAACAATTAAAGCCTGATTAATAGTTGCAGCCCACATTTCCACCTTTCGCCAAGTTCCCTTGGCCCCAAATCCTGGCAGCGTTGCTGAGTTATGACTTTTGCTGGCTGTTTAGCATACTTTTAGGCTTCAGACATTGTTCTCCGGCCCACATGTGCGTGTGTGTGCGAGTGTTCTTCCCCCGCGCATAAGTCAAATTGTTGTTAATTTCGCAATGTTAACCCTTAAACCGAAATAGCAGCGGAGACATAACATAAATTCATTTGCCCTTGCCCCGGGGTCCCGTCGTTCCGCGTTTTCCCCTTCGCAGACTCCGCGCAACATAGTATAAATCATTAAATTTTAATGCTTCCCAGGAGATCAATGAACATGACCGCAAATTATACTGAAGCGTGCTCTCGGGCGCATAAAAAGATTTCCCTGCGTAAAGTGCATTTAATGCAAACAAAAAAAAAAAAAAGCAATCGTAAAAACTTTCTGGTTTGGAGTTGCAGCCCTGTCTGTCTGCCAAAGAGCATCCACACTTTAAACAGAGGAAAAAACATGGTGACGGTGTCATATTAAATGGATGAGTGTCTAGACTTTAAAGGTATTCAGTTATGCAAAAAATGAAGGCCAAAAAAATAAGAAAAAATATTCATATTTAAACAAGCTTTCAACGGGACAAAATATATAAAAGTAAAATATTGAAACTGAAGATAAATAGATCATGGATGGACTCTTAAAACTTAGTATTTTCACAGAGCCCTTGTTGACTTGAACTTCCCCTAGAAAATGGCGTCATAAACTGCACTTCCGGCGCCTTAAAGCATGCTCTACACGATGCGAAACGGCGCTCACACTCACAACCGGATAGTAAATCACAAAGTTCTCTAGTGCGAAATAGAGGCCCGAACTTGTAGATACTTATTTCAACTGCATCTGCAGACACGCCCTCTCCGAGGCACTTTTGCAGCGTATTTGACATGAGAAATCATAAACAAGTTGTGCAAACTTCTGCTCGCTCGCATACACAAAACTCCATTTTGCAACAGGAAGTCACACACACTGCAGCAGATGAAAATGTATAAATTAAAATTTTCGCATCGCGCTGCGGCCACCAAAAAGATGCGACCCTGCTGAAAGGACGAGGCCATCCTCATTGCAGCCTGCGGAAGGCAAATTTTGCATTCGTCTGAACTGAAGGGAGCAACTATGGGTCTGGCTTAGCTTAGGGATAGGGCATCGAAGGGTATTCTAGTTCAACTCACAGAAGGAGACCCCCTAAAATATATCTTTAAATCTGTTCAATCCGAGGATTTTACTAAGTAAAAACCGTAGTGGTTTCCACATATATTTAAAGCTTTTTTTATCACATTTAAACTCAATGTAATTTCTATATATTTAATAATTTTTAAGAGCATTCACCGGCCCATCCCTTTCCAGTGTCAATTTCATAATTTACATTTGGTGTTTGCTTTTGCTTGTGTTTGACCAGAGCTGGGTGTCTGCTTGCTTTGTTTATGCGTCTTACATAAATAGTTTTTCATATTTAAATATTAAAGTTTTTGTTATGCTCTGCATCATCTTGGCTTGGCAGGACTTGGCAGTCGACGGCCCGAGGCTCGCTCTTCTTCCCAGACTATGCTTTTCATATTATGTTTTCTGAATAACAATTAACTTCCGCTTTAAGCCGGGGCCCCACAATCCTTCTGCTGCCGTATAGCGTATGTTTAATTTCCGGCATTGCGTATACGCCTAGTATTCATAAACGGCACTTAATTTCATACAGTTTTGCATTAATTTCGAGAGATTTTCCAGGCTTTCCCCTGCTCCCAGCTGGAGAAAATGTTATTAATGCTTTGATTAATTGTCGTACCTCAAGAGCAATCCGAGAGGACAATTTGTTTTCACTGACAACAAGCTGTCACCGAGCTGATAAAGAGTATGGAATTCCTTCTGGTCTGCGTCAATTAGATATTCTGGACCAAGGCTTGGGGATATCCTGGCAGCGGGGCAAACACAGATTAGGCTGACTCTACGAACCAAGCAAAGACGCCTGGGTTGACAATTTGGGAATTTCGAATTTGCAGGCTGTAGACAGGAGCTGCTGCTCACCACACAAATCCGCAGCAATAACAATCTTAGGGGTTATAAAATGCAATTATGCATATTCCCAAGCACACGTGATGAACCACCAAAGCTCTTGGTTATACTGCCGTTTACGTTGAGGAATGTATAGCTGTCTCAGCATTTGGTTGCCAATTTGTTTGCTTTTTCCATGCCTTCTGGCAATAGCAAGAGTCCTGGTTTTATGCCCAGATAGTTTGTCCTCAAACGGGGTGACAATGTTATTTTACTCGAAGGCTTAAAAAGGTGCTCTGACAAATTTACTATATTTGTCCATCATCTTTGTATTCCAAAAATAAATAAAGAGGATAGGGCACTAAAAACGTAATGCATAAATTATAATTTCATTCAGCAATATTTTAAGCGTATTCGCTTTAAGCCTCTAATGTAAATATATGATGTTCACATAATAAAGTCGTTTCATTTGTGGGAGCATATAGAATAATATAAAAAAAGATCTTATCTTTAACGCCTAAAAATTAAGATCTATGAGTTGAGCAGCTTGTTTAGTGTCTGAAGGTGGATTTAATGCTATTTATAGATTTATAAGCATTTGTGCAACGATTAGTCTTTGGTTGTTTCATAAAAGAATTTACTAAAACGTAGCTCTGAATTTAAGAGGATTCACTTAATTTCTTATATCTATAAACTCACAATTATTATTACGCGTAGTACTTAGGTATGTATTGGATTTATTAAAATCTTAAGTTAATCAGCAAAATTTTCTATTTAATTTAGGCTAACGAAAAAATAAGCTTACTTCGGTATAATTAAAATATATTTGTCAAACTTTTAAGCGAGATCCTTACTTTGGAATCTGCATGATACAGTATTTCGGTTTTGATTGTATTACGAAAGATAATTGTCAGCTTTATTTCAATTCAAACTATAAACCATATTTTCAAATTGTATACAAGTTTTCTTACCAAAAATCAATAATCACCTGAACCGACTATTACCTGTGTAGTCTGTAGTTAAAATATTATATAGTCTTAGATTAACAACAACTATATTATGGCATACAAATAGTTCTACGTTCTACGTCACAAGAAATAAACCCGTTTTACGACACTGTCAACAGTCTGAGCCCATATTTTTGGGTCTCGGATACTTAACAAATTGTTTTTCTTTCGGACCTTCCCATTGCTCCGTTCTGATTGTTTTTTATTGCCGCTTTGTCATTTGGTCGCGGGATCCCAACCGGCATCTTCCTTGTCGCCGGGCTGTTGTGCAACTTCCTGTTTCCGCTTGGTTCCCTTCCCAGCATCCTTTCTGCGCACGACCCCCTTCAGCTTCCTCTTACGCGCTTCGCTGATGTGTAAATTAATGTCATTTTGGGCGCGAGATTTTTTCGCTGTTGGGTGTGTTTTTTGTTTCTTCGGTTTCTGTTTTTTCGGGTTCAGGGCTTCCTGCCATTTGCTTCTGCGGCCTGATTGAATTTTTATGATGACGCGCTTTGGTTTGCCGCTTTGCATATTGTTTAGCTTTCTTTGTTCGGCGGGGAGGATGCAGAAAACGTAATTAAGGTGATTTTATGCAAACTCCTCCCTATGCCACTCATTATTATCTGTGTTTTGTACTCCTCGGCCGCTTTAATTGTTTTTAATTAATTTTTTATGATTGAGGTTGGAGCTGGGGGGCCAAGGACTCGGGCTCGAGCTCAGGACCAGGCCCGAGGCATTGGCACGTGGTAATTGTGGTAGCAACGCATATTTTTTCGCTTCCTTTGAGCCTCTTAGGCTGTTCCGGTGATTATTTTTTCGGTTGCTTTCGGCTCATGTTAATTGCAAAACTTTTCTGCTTCTGCCTTGCCTCGCCCGAAAAAACAAAACAACAAAAAACTATCTATCCAGAGGCAGGGGGAGAGACGTAGAGGAGACCCTTAACACTTATTCCGATTGTTGTTCCGCACTCGAAAAACAATGAAATGAAATTTGTACACTAAAGTTTTACTGCAGGCACAGCACAGCGCAGAACAGAGCAGACAGAGCCGTATATGGCAGCGGCAGAAAACTCATTTAGTTAGCATAACAATAGGCCAAGTTGGAGCCTGGGCCAGGCCTGAGCCTGGAGCTGGGATGGAGTTCCGGGAAGGGACTTAATAACCCACTAGCAAACACACTAATTTGCACTTGAGCCCAATAATGAGTGTGCCGACGAGTGGTTGAGTGGAGCGATGAGAGATCAGCTCGGGATTGGGGATTCTGGAAGCTGGATTCTGGATTCTGGAGGCTGGAGGCTGGAGACTGGGGATTGGGGCTCAAGTGCTCTGGGTCTGTCTAGAAGTGTGGCTCGAGTGTGTGAGGACTAATTTCTAATTTGAATGGTGATTTATGCAGTTTGAACGGGTCTTTCGAGCGGCGAACTCGGGCTTATGTCTCCCCCGGTCACCTGTTGAGCCCCTGCAACTAATTAAATTTCCACTAAAACCCGCTCGGGAGCTTGTCCCAAGCCTTTCCCTCATCACTTTCACTTCCACCTTGGCCTGAGATTTTAGCCCTTCGGTCCCGGACAGATTTTGGGCTCAGCGCTAAAAATTAAATAAGCTCGAGGCGGCGGTCCCAGTTGAAGGTTAATCTCCACTGCGGTCGCTTTCCATTTAATGTCTGTTCGGTCGCAAATATAAAAACGAAGAATGAAGAATAAAAAAAAGTGGAAAACGAGAATTATAACTGGAGCCTAGCCCACGATGGAGGCTCATAATAACCATAAGCCGTCAGGAATTAGTTGCATTTTCATCATTTTCATTTCGCTTCTCCTTTCAGAATTCCTAAAATGGAATGAAAGCGAAATGTGCTTTGTGGTGGCTTCAAAATGAAAAGGATACGGCTCAGGTCCTCGTGCTTCCTTTTTCTTGCCACTACCTTCTGGTGATTGTTGCTGCTCCTGCTCCTGCTCCTCCTCCTGCTCCCACTATGGCTCCTGCTACTGCTGCTGGCAGCAAGGATTTTCATGGCTAAATGAGATGGTTTTTGTGGTCGGATGAGCCGGGAAATATGCTGATAGGAGGAGCGGAGGACTGGCATGAATCTGACAGCTGTTGGCCTGGAAAAGTGGAATGTCAAAGGGCCGAGTCGAGTCCGAGTCCGAGCGAAGTAATGAAAAGTGAAATCTTTTGAAATATGCCCATAGTTAGGGAATGTAGTTCAGGGTTTCGCTTTAATGCACCCGATAAATACTTCATGGCGGTTTCTCATACTTTTGGCATTGAAAATGGGAAACTCGGTATTTTACATACACAATATTTTATATACTTTGTTAAGTAACCATGGTTAAGTATCTCTTTCATTAAGATTTTCATTAGTTATGTTGCTTCATCTTAAATTTGTCAGAACTCAATTCAACCTGCCTTTTCTGGCCATTTTGCCACCTAGGATCAAACGCTTTTAAAGCATTTTTCGAACTTATCTCTGGGCAAAGTTCCTCACCTTCATTACCATCCGAAATTTCCCGCCCACCAGAGGCAACTATTTATCCAGAAAATTTCCAAAAAGCGCCAGAAAGTATGCTGCATTTTCTGGGGCAACTAAACAAGCTTAACAACTATTTTAATGATAAGTTTTCTATGCAATACCCAAACAAAGTGCAATTAAAAGTTTTCGGCAAGTCCAAGAATTTTCCCAACTGCATCTCGCCGGCTGCAGTCCGCGCCCGCCGGCTTTACTATCTATTTTGGTTAATTAACGCAAATTTAAATATTTATAAAAAAAAATTCCTCGGGGATGCAAGGCGAAGCTATTTGGCCAATTGCTGGTGCGTACAACCGCCGCGTGCAACCGCCGGAACCAGCGGACCGCAGGAGCAGCAGGACATTCGTACAAATGACAGGACGTGTGGCTGCCACGGTCCCTAACTCACTCACCGTCCTTTTACCCGCCACTTTTCGATCCCTCCGTGTGCCAGCCTTTGTGTACTTTGCACTGCAATTTAGCAAATCGATTGCTTTTGCCGCCCGACCCTGCCGCCGCCGATGCCATTCGATTTTTATGGCTTTCAAAAAGCCAGCAGACCCCAACAAATGACCTCCACAAGATCTAGGGATGTCAGAGCCAGAGTTAAAAGTATCGCATAAGCCATATATTTGTACTGGAAATTTAATGACTTGGATTAAAAAATTGTTTATGTTATTATATATTGTTAGTCACATATATATTCGGGGGTGCCACAGAAATCGCTTCCGCTAAATTTCACCTCAATTTCATTTCGCCGTGCCACAGCCAATCCGCGGAAGTATTTTGCGCTGAATGAATCAGTGCTCAATCAGCGCTAAATCCGCTAAAGTGTAGTGCTGCCAACTCGTTTGTTTCTGTTTTTCGAAGTCTGGGTCAGCGATGCCAACTTTTATAATTTTACGCGCCAAAAATTGAAATTTTTCTTTTGTTTTTATTAGCTGTTTAAATTAATTAGCTATACATAAATAAATTTAAATATTTAAATTAAATTTTAAATTAATAAAACCCGTTGCTCTGCAATGATAAAATATAAAATAATGTTAAACGAACATTAGGGAAATTTGAATTTGAGAGGGCTGCCACCCTCAGCAGCCAAGTTCGAAAAGGTTTGCTAACATGCTAAAAAATGAAATCACTCGAAGTGCTGTGGCACTGCGGAAATATTTGCGCGGAAATGGTTTCCGCGGAAAGCAAAATCCCTAGTGATTTCTGTGGCACCCCTGATTATAATTTATTATTATTATTGTAATATAATTTAAATATGCATATTTAAGTTAAAAACAAGTTTTTTATTCTTTTTAATCACAAAATTTGTATCCCTTTAGAATATCTGAATATTGATGTTTGTTTATTTCCAAAATATATCGGTTATATCGATATTTCGGGCATCACTTTTCCCCGAGCTCCGATTCATCCACTGCCCATGATATGCAACGCAATAAAAAGCGCATGCGACGGTCTACAGAGCCAAAGTCCCGGCCATAAAAAATCGCTAAACGGCAATAATAAAGCCGGCTGTGGCAATAAAAACGCAGATAAAGTTAACATTTGAGTTGTCACAGAGACTTGAAATTTCACTTCCTTTAAATTATGAATATAAGGTTATAAAAAAATAATATTTTAAAATACTGTACTCGGTAAATAGATTTTTAATTATATTAGCAGCCATCAGATTATATAAACTTTTTATTATATCTTTTAAAAAATAATTTTTTTATGAAAATGAATGTTCATTTTTTCTTTAGTATTTTCTAATTTAATATAAATATTTCTTTATTAATTATAGTTTTCCCTTCTTTTCCGTGTTTTCCGTAGCTTCAAGTATAGTTTCTAGTTGTTATACTCTTAAACTTACTCTCGAAGTTTTTTCAATTGATATTTTAGCGGATTTATATTCATTGTATGTGTATTCGCCCCAGTGTTATTTTTTGTATATCTCGAGAAACACACCTGTTGGGTGCGAAGTATCAAAATGAAATTTTTTCCTGGCAGGCGCAAAAGGGCAATTGTTTGTACAACCTTTCTAAGTCTCGCTTTATAGGTTTTGATAACTATTTTTCATACCATTTCAGTAAAATTGAGCTAAAAATATAATTTTCTTTGGCAAATTAAATTTCCTATTTAGTTGATGTTATTAAAATAGGATAAATATTTATAAACAAGCATTGAAGACATACATATTTGTCACTGCAAAACTTTCCCCCTTAAACTGAGATCAAAAGCCATTAATGTGGCAGGGAATCGTGGACCGGAATAAATGGCAATGGGTTGAGGCACATTAGCGGTAACCATTTTTCGCTTATTCCGCATGTGAAACAGGTAGGAATTTTCGATTTTGGATAGCAAACGACACGCGCAATTATTGCTCGACCGTTTTATTTGATTGTGAGGCCGGCGGACGGGGAAGGTACGTGGCTCGCATTTAGTTCGTTTGATCTAAGCCACCTCGGCAATCAAGCAAATTGAATTCAGATCGATTTTTCCAATGTGTAAAGTAAGTTTAGTAAAATTGAAATGGAGAAATGCGGTTACAAGAAGTTACCCCGAGAGAGGTAAATTTTTATTTAACATCAATTAGGGTTTAGTGGTAGATATAAAGATAATATTAAGTGAAACTAGCACAACATTTGTTGTATTAATTCATCACTTGAAATCTTCACGATACATCCCACAAGGCCTTCTTTTTTGTGGTGCTGCTTGCTTGTGCCACATTGACTAACCTCATTCCTTGGGCCTAATATTTGGCCTAATATTTGCAATCTTCTTGTGCCACTTTCGTGCCATGTGTGGGCTGTCATTGTCATTGCTTGGCCCAAATGCACGAAGCGCATTAATCAGCTCCTCCTGCAGGCAGCAAATTAGTTAAGAGCGAAATGCAACTGTCAAAGAGGGAGAAAGGGAGCGCTGACAGCTGACTTGCCTAATTAGAAGCCAAGTGAAATAAAAATATTACACATACGCCACATATGCAATTTTTCACTTTTTAATTTACACTCCCCACCCATGTTGTTGTGGGTGTACACTCGGGGTGGGTGTGTGTTTGGCTTGAAAAGCTCGCCTCTTGGCTGCATTTCAATTGACATGCCAAACGGCGGCAGCGGGAAAAATACTGTTTCAGATGTTCTTGTTGCCGTTGTAATGCGCATTCGAAATGAGCACACGCATAAGAATTGGGGCCACACATTAATATACACCAGAGGCGTAGGGGGCTCTGCCTTCAAAGCCCATTCTATATCACTTTTGTAAATGCTTAAAATTAAAATAAAAACTAAGACAGATGGTTGAGAGCATAGAGCATTGCCCTTTACATACATCTCTCTCTTAGCTATCGACTTCCATTCAATATCTTCCTTTAGGCTCCCCCTTTGCATGAGCCTCTGGCTCTCACCCACACAGGCACCGAGGGCGAAGGAGCCCGAATGTTAATTTAGATGTCTCATCCAAAGGCAGCAGCCAAATGCAGATTCAAATGTGCATGCAGCGGCCCCGAGACCCGAGAGCCGCGTCCCGGGCGCAGGCGACCATGCCAAACCGCGCCCTGTGGGGGAATCGCGGGCCCAAAACTAAAACTGCAAGCCAAGCCAACCACAAAAACCTGCCATGCAGGATGCAGGTCCTGACAAAAGGCTCGACGCCGACGCCGCCGCCGCCGCCCTAGCATCGCAGCGTCATCGTCAGCATCCGCATCATCCTCATCATCATCGGCGGCAGGATTGCGGCCTGCGCTGCTGTAACTCTTTTCAAATAATAATTAACAATTTATTCCCCAAACAGAACGCACACAGTCGAGTGTGCGAATGGGGCTGTCAACGTTAGTCATATCATTAGAGGCAACGTGTTGCTGACTTTTTGAGGCCTGTCAGGCTTAAGGGAAATCATGCCAATGATGCACTGTCAGCAACGGGAGTGAATGGTTTAATTAAAGAGCTAACAGATATTGGAATTGATCAGAAATGATCCTAGAAGGAAGATCTCATAACTGACAATCACCTCATCTAACACATTAAAAGACTAATCCTTAAAATTATTTTTTCCTAAAAACTTCTAAGGGATCCCGTTGATCTTTCCCCTACACTATGTTCACAGTTCTACAATACAGTTATAAATAAAATAAAAATTACCTTACCATTAAAACTAGAAATGAAATATAAAATTTCTTTGAATTTGGCTTGGCAATAAAAAGTCTTCGCAAATTATCTGAATTAAAGTTAAGATTATCTGCATATTATTTAATTTGATTTTATTTTTCAAGTGTAAAAAAACCGCCAACTTGTCCTGAAAACCTAGCCACTGGTTGTTAATCAAAAGGGTATGAACTTTTGGCTTTCAGGCCTAAAATTCAGCAGTTCAGTTTTATTTGGTTAAGATTATTTTTGTAACTCATCAAGTATAAGAAAAGTATCATATATGTACTTATCAATAATTATTAATGATTTAAATTATTTAATAAGCAAGTTTTCAATTGAATACATCTTAAAAATACAAGCGAAATAAAGCTAACAAAATATTAATTTAAGTACAAATGTATAAAATAAATAAATAATAATATTTTAAAGAACAATAAAATATTTTAAAAACTTTTACCTGTTAACTCTATAAACATTGAGAAACAGACACATTGAAATAAAGAAATCTGTAGCAAAAATACTTATTTATCAATTAACAAACCTGAAATAAAAAGTCTGGAGAGGCAAATTTATGTTGACAACAATTTAGGCCATCTAACCCATCAGGCTTAGAATACAAATTAAAAAAAAGGTCAAATAAATAGATGTTTAGACTGGATTAGTTTTTTTAAAAGGTAAATTTGTTCTCCAAGTTCTCCGCCTTAAATAGGTGTCGCGAGGGTCGGTTTTGATAAATAAGAATATATCTACAAGCTTTATATTTACCTTAATGTTAGATATGCCTAGCAGTATGACAGATGTCACCTTATAAGTACAGAGTAACTTGAAATCGAGACTCGACTAGGGAGTTTTTCTGAGGTTTGTTTTTTTTGATGCTATCTCTGCTGACATTTTGTTCGTAGGTGCTCAGAAATATGCAACTATATTTGTGTTTTTGCGGTCTGCCTTTGTATTTGCGCACTGCACACACCAGGACACACATTGACGGCCCGCCATTGAGCGGAGTCAAATGCATGTGCCGAGCATTCCACGTCATGTCAAGCGGAAGTGAGTGTCTTTCATTTTTGTTTGCCCCTCAGCGGGCGGCCCTGCGTTTTTATTCAGCTGTCATCCTGGCTGGGACGCTTACTGTTAATTAAAAATGGGCGCCAAGGAGCAGGCAGCGGCACTGGCAGTAACAGAAGCGCAAGTTGAACGCGTCGTATGAGTATTTTAATTAGTTTGCATAATTATGCTCGCTCCCTGGTCTGTATACGTACGTATACGTACACCCACAGAAACAGCCTTGGCGGCCACAACACAAAGTTACGAATTCCCTTTCTTTCTTTCATCGCCGCCTTACCCTCACCCGAAAAAAGAAACCTTTTCATCTGCCGCGTTTTATGAAGGTTTAACAACTTTTTGATACAAATTTGCATGCCTCTATATGTGCGTATATAGTGTGTGTGTGTCGATTTTTGAGTCCAAGGGCACTTCATTGTATGATTCAGCTCTGTGCTGCACTCGGAGAAAATACAAATGTAATAAATAATATAATGGGTCTTGTAACAGAACTACTTTAAAAGTATTACAAATTCAGGAACACTATTCAGTTGAAATCATTCTCATTTGCACAATCACTCTCACATTTTGTTTCTGTGTAGCTGCATTTTATTGGTAACTTTATTGATGTTTGTCATATAATTCTCCCCTGCAGTTTACTTTGCCAGCCATGAACAGTTTTTATGTGCGAGTGCTATCTGCTGTGTTACTTTCTTACTTACCTTCAGTGCATTTGTATGATGCCCTTCATAAAATGAAAGAATCTGCCTGCAATTTGCAGTTGCCTTTACTTTTTGGAGCTGAATATTTACACACATCGACGAGTGCAGTTTGCATTTTCCCAAAAAGTAACCATTGAGAGAGTTATTACAAAAGTGAAAACTATGAACTTGCAAAGAGTAAAGGAGCTAAAAATGAATGGAAATATTTATCAAAATAACGAATATAGATTTCATATTATCAACACTAATTGCTTTGGCGGTACATTGCATTTTATTTCATATTTTATCGGGCTCTCATCTTTGTTCCACTGTATTAAGACTTCATAAAGCTCACAGTTTAATTTGCCATAAATTTTCAGGCACCATGCTCTCTGATTTCCGCGCATAGATAAACAAATTAAGTACACAACTCTATGGGAATATATTCGTTAAATTATAAACATTTGCTGGCAACGTCCTTGTGGCGTATTTAGCATTTTCAATGCCCCGCACAGTTTTGGTATTGGAAAATACAATTCAGGGTTTATAGGTTTATTCATGAAACCATATGCCCTCTGTTCGCACATGAGTTGTCAAAGTAGCGGCAACAAAAACAATTAAAATATTAAACAATTGACAGCAAACACATAAAATTATTATAAACGCCATTGGTGCAAAAAAATACATTATAAAATTGCGAATAAACATTTGATGAAAAAATAACTAAAAATGATAAAAAATACGCTTTAACATTTTTAGCAATTAACATTCGCAAACAGATTACGCGATAAAATGAGCATAAATAATGCACACAGGGCGGGGGGAGAGCAATAATCTGGGTGTGTGTGCCACATAATTAATAGAGCGTAGCGAATGACAATAAAATGCCTTTGACAAATTATTCAAATGCGGCTAAAATATTCGGAAAAAACGCTTCGTAAATCCGAAATGGCAAAGAGAAATTATGAAATGAGTGGAAAAACAATATTTGCTCAGATAGACGAGTGTGACTGTATCATTCATGTCCCAGTCAATCGATAATTGGCCGGATATTACAGGATTCATTGACAATATTAAAGTTGGAATGAATGTGCTATATATTTATTACTCCCTTGTCTTTTTTGACTTTGTATATTTATAGATAGTTACTTTTTATATAAATAGTGTCTATTTTGGTTATTTTCTTCAATTATTTAAACTGAATACCATTTTCACTTCTCCGAAACTTTTCTTTTTCAAGTCCCATTCCCATCTGACTATAATTTGTTCAATTTTCTCGATCCCTTAGTACAGTACTCAAGTTGATTGAAAACTGACAAATTGATGATGGCACAAATACCTTGACAACGTATGAAAATTCATTTTCACATAGTCATACAGTCAAAAATGAACAACTCACAAGATAAATGAAATACGGAGAGGCGAAAATATATTGGAGAAAAAATGGGGAAAGTTTATCAGTGGCAATTGTTTTCCCTATTTTTTCGTAGATGCCAATATTAAATTGTATTGTCATCGCACCGGGATGAAGATGGAGAACTACTCAGCCTCTTTGATCTCGCTGTCGATGATGATGATGCCACACAATTTCTCAACAACAATTTCAACACCATCAATATATTGTTGTTTGTCCCTTTGTTAGATATTGTTTTGGGGGCTCAGCGCTTGAGTTGAGCCATTTGTCAGTTTTGTAAGAAACCAATAGAAAATTGATACACAATTTGCCAGAAATGTTGATTGACAATATTGAACGAGTGCTGGAAAATGGGAGCACAAATTGATGACAATTTTCCATAATTTACATATATTTGCAATTGAAGGTTCTTTTTTTGGTAAAATAGAATCATTTTTAAAAGAGCATTATACTAAAAACTTTATTAAGTTTGCCTAGCTATGAGGTTCCCACTGTCAGGTCAAAGTGCCTAATGAACAGTGTGCTTAACTGGAAAGTAGCAGGTGCTTGATTTCATATATGATTCCACCACCTTGACGCATCAGAGCAACTTGGGGCTCACATAAAAGGTTGAAACTTGCCTGCAGTTTGTTGCAAAAAGCCGTGCGATGATGACGAAGTGGTCGACATGCCTTAAGCAGAGTGAATCAGGCGCGATGCTGATGATGAACATGAGAGGAACTGGCTGCTCGGAAATACATAAAGGAGCAAAGTTGCTGCCGCTTCGAGTTTCACTTTCGTGCCCAAGTGATTTGCGTGGCAGTGTGCGCTACCTTGCGGTGCCCATAACAGTTAAGTAATGTCTTAAAACTTTAACCATGAACAAGCTGGAGGAGACCCGATCCCCACTCCACCGCAGCCCCAACTCACACACAACAAATGTGCAAATTATGCAGCCTCCGGGAAAGTGCTTCAATGGGTGGGCGTGGCCTAAGCTACTTTCACCGCAAACTTTATTAGTTGGCCTCACCTTTCTGGCTTTCCATTACTCGTTTTATGCATCCCGAAAAAAGTTTACGCCGGCTGGCTGGGGAAACTTAATCAATTTCCGAGCTGGCCATAGCACAGTTTAAATATTTAATACTTGTCACATAGTCGAGGAGCCTTTTCGAAGGTAAACACACACAACGTTTTCGGTGCTCAAAAACTTGTAATTAGCCAATTTGGTGCAATATTTTTTTAGTAGTATATTATAGGAAAAAAGTACTATAGTTTAGGCCAACTTTTTCCCGCTTAAGTTAGTCAAAACTTTTGAGAAAAGGCTGGTAAACCTTAACACCTTCTCTTGGTTCACTAAAGCCAAAGAATTGTTAAGAGGATAATTCCTGGACTGGTTTTAAAATAATTAAGATTCATTATTAAACCTATTGATAAATAAAGAAATATCAAATATTTTAAAAATAAATTCAAATAAAATAAAAGATAATTTAAATTATTACAGCTTACTCATTCTCATTTAAATTGTAATCAAAGATCAGTAAATTATTATTTTTAACATTATTTCAAGTTCTGTCAACTATAAAAAAGGATAAAAGTTCACAGTTTTTCAAGCGTTGTCCGCTTTTTGTTGGCCGGGCGTGCAAAGACCGAAGGAAGAAAGTCGCCAAATGGAAAAAAGGAAGTAACTTTTGCTATAAAGCGTGTCCTGTGGCAAATTCCTTTGCGCCCTGCACACACACACACACTCACAGAAACTCGCACACCCGGACATAATTGCAGTATTCTCTTTTCTTCGGCTGCCGATTTTTTGCTCCTTTTACGCGTTCCGCTTTCAACGAATTAAATGGCATGAAATTAAAAGTTACTACGGGAAATTTTTGTGCTGCATTCGCAGGAAAACGTGCGAAATTATAAGTACAAAGGCGTGGGAATAAAACGAAGGAAGCGCAAAAACATGCGAACCAAAAAGAGCTAAAGGTAGAGAGCAAGGAAAGAGCAAGTAGAAGAATGATAAAATATGAAAGTAAGTCTGAACGTCGGAAAATGGGAACTGGGAAATGGGAAACGGGAAACGGTTGAAAGACAACAGGCAAATCTACTTAAATATCCAAGCGAATAGTAAGCCTTTCTTTGCTGTTTCATTCTTTGTGAATTATTCCTTTTCGTCCCCTCTCTCCCCATGCTCCCGTGGAACTCCCTTTGTGCCACGGTTAAGTCCGTTTTATGTTTTGTTTCGTCCTTGCCCGGAATGGAACATTATGCAAGTTATTCTCGCAACCTTGCGGAATTGTATGAAATCAGCGAAATATATTTATGACTTATTCTGTCCAGAGGACAAAGGAACCGCCCACGAGGAAAACAGGGGAACCACGAAAAGGACAAATGAGAGTTGATGTAGTGGAGCTTAGTACACAAAAAGTGAAAAGGATTACTCGAGGGGAGATTTGAGATGCTTAGCCTCAAGAGTTGTGCAGAAATTAGCGAGAAAACTTTATAAAAAACTGATTTGAGCTGGAAAGTTTTTAAAGTCAAAGTGAGGAAGCAGCAAAAAAGTAAATAAAACAAAAAGCATTTTTTTAATTTTAAAGAATTTATCTACGAAAAGCAAAAGGTTTTTTAAACATTTAAATTTTAATTACATGTCAAAAAATTAAAAAGTTTGTTTCTAAAGACCTTGAAGTAATATTCTGGGTTTTTTAATATATTTTGAATTCAAAGGCTTCGAAGAAGATAATGAAATATGAACGACCTCGGCTTATATTTTCTGTACAAAAATCAACAACAACAAAATTCTGAAGGAAATTTTAAAACTCTACTCCTTTGCTCTACATCTGAAAATCAACTCTACATAGCATTTCCCCAATTTTTATTTGTTGGCTCGCTCTTCTCTTGTTTGCAAATTCTGAATACCCTTTTTACAATCATTTTCCGATAGACATTTATTGTAAATCCCGAAAGTTTTTATATCTATTTTCCATTATGTCTGCAGCGCAGCTTAAAGTGTTGTAAATATTTGCCTTACTACAATGTTTGCACTTAGTTTGGAAATTTGCTGCCATTTTTTATAAACCCGTTCTACCCGCTGGTCCATAGCAGATGGAATGATTTGGGTATTTTTTGTGGAACTATTTATTATTTTATAGCTGGATTGTGACATAGATTTAGTGGCGCTATCTTTTGTTTAGCCGGCTGGACAAATATTTGTCAAGCGCCGTGCGGACAGCGGACATATCAGGGAAAAGCAATTGCCATCAATAGCGTATGGAAAGCAAACGAATCGAAATGTCAGAGTTGAAGTTGAAACTTTTGCAGTTTAATTGGGTTGCCGGCAGCCGAGCAGAAGGCGAATCCTTGGCCTGGCCTAATTGAATTTTCGCTAATCCAATAGATTAAGGAGCAGCAGCAGCAGCAGCAGCAAGAGTTCCTCCTCGGTTGACTGTAATGCAATGCAAAAACAATAACAAAATTATGCTGGCCGGCAGTGACAAGGCTAAGACGGTCCTGCGAGACTCGGAAGATGACCTGAAAAGCACAAGTAAAGTATAGCCACGAAGGGACAACCGCCGACACCGAGTCCCCGAGGATGAAGCCAAGTCCTTGCAGTTGCATAGTTTCCTTTCAGGCTGTCGCTGCCATTGTTTGCTTAATTTTTGCAGGGCAGGAATTTAATTAGCTGCGAAAGACCCCACCAAGTTCGCAATACTGAATTTAAATCATGCATAAATTATCAAATTTTCCACACACACTCATTTGCTTAGCGCCACTTCAGGCGCCATAACTAATTATATGTTGACATGACATTTATTTGGTTTGCATAAATTAGGCAATTAGTTGATGAACGTTAATTAAGTTTTTGGAATACCGCTAAGCAAGGTGTTAAGCCGCCGGGTGGGGGATATTGAAAAGGGAACAAAGGAGGCGAGATGGCAAATAATTCTCAGAAGCGAATGAACTTAATTAGGAACCGGTGAATGGTTTTTCCCCTACAATTTGGGTTCTAGTGAAATACATATAAATACATAAAGCAAACGAATCAATAATCTTTCAAGCTCTGCGTTGCAATATATCCTTAAAACTACACTTAAACTCCTTGGCGTGAATTCAATTCTCCCCCCGTTTGCAATCATTCGCTTTATCGACTCTTGACCATTTGGCAGTGGCCTAAAAAAGAGAATCACCTCCTTTTTGGCCTTAGTTCCCAGTCAGCTGTCAGCAGCTGGACGAATACTTGAAGCGTGCGAAGAGAAGGAAGGACAATCAGGGGACCTCTTGATATTTATAGATGTGGGCGGGAGGTTGCAAATCTTCGCCGTACATTTTATCGCCTGCACTCCACGAAAAAGGTGAACGACGATGGACGCACCGAAATTTCGACACATTGTGGCTTCAATCGTCGAGAGGGCGTTGTACATGGCGTATACGCAATAAAGGAGCAACAGCCAGTAAGGATGGAGTAGGGATATTCCCCGCTATCCCCGATGCTTGTCATCATTAGATTAGAGTGCAGCAAGACCGGAGAAAGAGAGGAAGTTGGATGGCACAAAAAGAAAGGGGAGAGAGGGTGAGTAAGGAGTAAGTAGAGATGCAAATAAATAGCGAGACGATACATTATAGAAGTTTTTATATCATTTTTTCAAATTGAAATAGTTGTAAATGATTTTTATTTTTAGATGAAATTTATAAATATTTTTAAACATTTTCAAATCGAAATTAAAGCAGAAAGAATGTGTTTTCTTTATCGATACTTATTTTAATATTAATATAAATTATCTGTTTTATATATTATAACATATCAATCCTTTCTTCCCCTTGCACATCCCTAAGAGAGAGAGTGTGGAAAATGCAAGCACACATAGTGGCAGGGACAGAGACAGAGACAAAAATTAAACTATGGGGCGTTGCCTTGTTAGGATGTGCGTTAAATTGTAAAACACAAGAGTGGTCGGGGAAGGGGATGGGGATGGGGATGGGGGTGTCGACGGTGACTGTGGCGGGGTAAAAAGGATGGGGATCTGTAAAGGACTGCGCCCAGCTGGCCAGTGTTATCCTGCCTGTCATGCTGTGGCCAGTTCTCGTTTATTTTGCGTATTAGACGCTGCTATTTTGTGCTTATTGCCGCCACCCTCGGCAGGACCTCCTCCGCTCCAACTCCCCTCCGTCTGTCTGGCTGCCGCGCCGTGGCCGGTGTCCTGTTATTTTTCGCTTGTTTGGTTTCCTTGGTGTCCCATTGTCAGCTCATTTGTAATTTTTGGCACAACGATTTCAAATTAAGCAACCGGAAATGAGCTGACATTTTGTATTCTGTTTGGTTCGCTTTCACAGCGTTCCACGCTCCTGCATAGCCTGTGAGCTTAACGGCACTTTTGCGGTTATCCATCAGGATCGCATCCATAGGGGCAATCATCATCATCATCGTCATCGTCATCGTCATCGTAGTCGTTGTCTTTTCCGGACACCCCAGTTCTGCACTCAAACTTGTCTTGTCTATTATGACAATATTAATATTTACATTTTACAGTTATTGTCTAGCCATAGCATCCTGTCCCACGCACACACACACAGACACTCGCCTCCACATATATTTATTTATCCATATCCTCTGGTAGCGCTGGTACTACACATGTATCCTTTCCCTGCTTTGTTTTGTTTGCTGCCACTGCTGCTTGTCATGTTTGCTGCCTCGTATGCATTTGGTATTTTCTTGTTTATTGCTTTATGTTTCAACCGCTGCTGCTTCTATATCTCTTCCTTGGCAAAGTCCCCGTTTCCCCATTGCCCCGCCCCCATATCCTCCGATGTCGAATCCTGTCAATATGGTTTCCATTTTGTATGTCGTGCATTATTTCCGGTTTGCGTTGACCACTTTAGACGCTGTCTCCTAAGTTTCACGCTTTAGTTTCGTCTTTCCAAGTAAAATTGTAAACATTTTAAGGTTTTTTTAAGGCATGATGCCTTGACGGAAATTATAGCTTGAAAGTGCACTTTAAGGACTGCTTAAATTAATTATTTAAAATTGATGCAACCAGGCTGGGAGCCTAGTTACGTATCCCATGCCAATCCCAAATATTATGATAACAGTTTTATATTAAATATTTTATTGAAGAAGCTTGGTTTTGCAATTAAAAACTATTTTAAACTGATTATAAAAACGAATATAAAGACAGCGATCTAAGCGATTCTGCAGCTCCGAAATATTTGTTTATGGTTTCTAATAATACAAAGATTATATGAATAATAATACATAATAAAGTTTAATATATTACTGCAGGAAGTCGATGGTTTCTTTTTTAGGATTACCGTTTTAATAACCAACTTGCCTTGGACTTTTTATACCCTTGTAGAGGGTATTATAATTTTGGTCAAAAGTGTGCAACGCAGTGAAGGAGACATCTCCGACCCTATAAAGTATATATATTCTTGGTCAGGATCACCTCCTGAGTTGATATAAGCATGTCCGTCTGTCCGTCTGTCCGTCTGTCCGTCTGTCCGTCTGTCTGTCCGTCTGTCTGTTTCTACGCAAACTAGTCTCTCAGTTTTAAAGCTATCGACTTGAAACTTTGCACACACCCTTCTTTCCTTTGCACGCAGTATATAAGTCGGAACGGCCGGGATCGGCCGACTATATCCTATAGCTGCCATATAACTGATTGATCGGAAAAGCTATAACTTCGCTGTTTCTCAACATATTTTCATCAAACTTTAAATTTGGCCACTTAATATTATTCCGGAGTTTTGATTTAAATTTCATGAAAATCGGACGATTATATTCTGATGCTGCCATAGGAACATCACCGAAATAATAGAAAAAATCATAACTCGGTTGTTTCTTAACATATTTTCATCAAATTTGAGATTCGGGCATTTAAAGTTATTTTAGAATTTCGTTTTTAATAACATAGCTCAATTGTAATCTGCAAGGGTATATAAACTTCGGTAAGCCGAAGTTAGCTTCCTTTCTTGTTTATATCTAAAAATATATGCGTTAAATATTTGTGCTTTTGGAATTTATAGTTTATTTTTAATTATATTTTATATTTATATTATTTTATTTTCTAAAAACGTTTGCTAAACATTTACATTTTAAAGCCATGGAAAGCGTTTCCAACATCTTTGACTTGTTAACTAAGTCAAGACTTTACGTAAAATATATAAATCTGAAGAAAGTGCAATTATAGTTAAGATGCCAAACATAAATTGATTTCATAGCCGTTTTAAAGCCTGTTAATTGTTTAGAGTTCAGTGACTAAAACGTATCCCTCACAATATTGCTTCTTCATCGCCGTTACACCGAAAAGTTCTCTGTTAATACAAACAGTCCTTTTTTCGAATTTGAAAGCTCGCTGAGCGGCGTTCAAGTAATTTCCCTTTTGGCTCTCAGCTGAAATTCCTGGCTCTCCAGAAATTCCCCTGCAAAAACAAGGACTCCAATGGGAACTTCGGCTTGAGTTTCGTTAAGTTGCGAATGCCAGAGCCATCGATGTCCTTTGCTCTCGCCGGCAGGACACGACGGCTGCCGAATTCCTTCGGTCGCAGGCCTCACTAACAGCAGCGACGTCGGCTCAGCTGCTGTTGTTGGGATTCCGGCGAGGACCGACAGCTTCCTGCCGCTGAGGCGTCAGTTACGTTGATAATGTCATAACGTTTGGTTCGCTCTGCTGTTGCCACCGCTCACGAACGCAGCCCCCAACGAACACGAACGAGCCTTTGAGCCTTTAAATAATATCCTGTGCAGAGACAACAAAAAAAAAACATCGGCCGACGGGCAGCGAATAAATTAGCTTGCTAAAAAAAATTAAATGCGAAATCGAAACAAAATAGACGCCTCATAAGTGGACAAACAACAACGGCCGGCAGAAAAAGTGTCAGAATATGTGAAAATTAATATTTCACCAGAGATTTGAGTGCTGCCAAAACAAAAACAAACACACACTGCAAACAGAAACAGGACAAACTTTTCGTTTCGTAAAACTTTTATTTCGTACACACGTTTTTTGGCCCTACGCGATTTGCCTGCGCAAAATTATGAAAAATTTGTGAGAAATGTGCGAAATCCGCAGAAAACACGAGGACCCCCAAGAGGAGTAGCAGGAGCAGGAGGAAAAGCGTTACTGTTAGCCGCTGGCATAGGTCAAGCTCCATCCTCCAGTGCGAGATAGATCCTGGACGGTCCCGAAATCTGAAATCCCCTGACGCCGCTCCTGCCAGTGTCAGTGTGTTTGTGTGTGCGGGGCGAAGGCAAAGAGAACGAGAGCAGTGCGACGTGCTAAAATAAGTTAATTTATTGCGGAGACAACAACAACAATCACAACACCGAGGACGACAACTGCCGGCAGTCATAACATTTGCCGTGTTTCCCAGTACTCTGAAGGTGAGTCGAGAAATCGGGATCTGGGAGTCCTTTCACAATTACTTTTGTTGGTTGTTGGTCATAGCAAGTGTAACGATGATATCTGTGATTTTACAACAAGATTAAAATTCTTGCTTCAAAATAAATTAAATAATGGTGTACATCATTTTGTTGGGATCATAAGCTGCTTAAATATTTATTTAATATTTTATCATTTACATTTTTGTGATTAAAGCGTAAGAACAAATTACAATTTATAAAAACCCGAATATATTCTCCGGTTAAATTTATGAACTGAAAAACTTAAAAAATTATTTTAAAATTTATTTGAGCTTAGGGAAAAATTAGATTTTATTTTCTTTATCTTTAGATTGTAGTTAATAAAAAGAAATTAAGTTTATTTTTAAGCTTCAAACTAAATACTTCTTATTAACTAAGTCTTATTTTTAGTTTTCCGTAAATCCTTTTTAAAATGATATGTTTTAATTCTTTAATTTATACCATAATAATTTGATTTAAGTCCGATTATCAGTGTTTTATTTAGAAATCGATCACAATTTGAACCCTTTATTACAATATTTAACGTAAGACTCTGCTTTCGTCAATTAAAACTATAAGCTCTAAATTAAACTTATATTTTTATTAAAACACAACATTTAGTACATGGGTCATTCCATAGGAAATCGAACAAAACACAGTGATTTTTTCAACGCCATTTTTAGATTTGCATGAAAATTTTTATATCGCTTGTTTAAACCAAAAAAACAAACACGTATCTTTTTTTTTTTACGAAAAAATTTTCTTTTCCAAGTAATTGTCCATTGAATGTTTGCAACAATTGACAAAATGCCTTCAGTTAATATTTAATAACTTCCGTTGTGTTTGTTATAAAATAACAATTAATATTGCGTTGGAAAGGTTAAAGAAGCACCTTTCATAATATTTAATCGATTTTTAACGATCTTGAATATTTTAATTGTTATAAACAAATTAAGTAAAAAATATTTTTTTTTTACAAAAAACACCAGGTTTAAAATTAAAGAAAAAATATTTTATTGTTCTTCGCTCAATTTTACACTACATATATTTTTTTTAGGATGGTATGTTTAAGGGTTCCCTGTTAAAATGCATTTTTTCCCTGTAAAAATACATTTTTTCCGTTTGATGATAGAGGTGGCAGGCTGACTTGACAAGGCCTACTATGTATTTATTTACTTTCATTGGTTTCATTGGATTAGAATAATAAAAAATCATTAAATACTAAAGTGAATTAGTGAAATTAAATGTCAGAAAAATTCATGTCCCAAAGTCGCCTGTTCTCCGGTGTTCACTTTAGTCCTCTCTCGTTCGTGCACTTGTTTGTAAAAGCCGTCGTCGTTAC
>VNJQ01005839.1:0-10978 GCA_008042515.1 Drosophila truncata | reverse complement strand
CACCGTTTCTCATCTCAAACCATTTATGCTCCCTGTTTTCTAAAATATTCCTAATTTTTTACAGTTTAACATCCCTTGCCTGACAAATTATTAAATTATTTTTAAACGTATTTACATCTTTTATCATTGTGCATCCACGTGTTGCATTTGTTTTCCTGCCCTGTGCTTAAGCTCATGATTCTTTTGTAACTCTAAAGCCCATCTTGCAATCCTTGGGTTAAAATCAATTTTATTCAATGTTATTGTTAATGAATTACATTCTGCTACGATTTTAAAATGTTTGCCTTGCAAGTAAATCCTAAATCTTTTAAGCGCATAAATGATGGCTAAAGTTTCCAGCTCAAAACTGTGGTACTTAGCTTCCGTTGCCGTTGATCTTTTGGAGAAATAAAATATCGAATGCAGCTTCTTATCCTCTTTTCTTTGGAATAATACTGCTCCAAACCCTAATGCACTAGCATCGCAATAAAGCTCGACCTCGTCCAGCACGCCAGCACTGGTGCTGCAACTAATTTTTCTTTCAAAAGTGTAAAACAATCTAACTCTTCTTTTCCAAACTCTAATGTCTTATCTTTCCTTAATTCGTCATACAACGGTTTAGGCAATATTGAATTATCTTTTATGAACCGACGAAAATAGGAACCAAGTCCTAATAAGCTTTGTACAGCTTGCACTTTTTTCGGAACTGGAAAATTTCTTATAGCTTCTAATCCTTTCTCATCCGTTTTAATTCCTTCATTCGCAATTAGAAAACCTAAATATTTTACTTTATCTTGCAGAAATTGCAGCTTTCATTTATTCTCTACTAATCTCCTAAACACATTTTCTAATATTCCTAAATGTTCCTTAATCCACTGACTTGCAATTAAAATATCATCCATATAAACTATTACTTTATTTTCCCGTATCCGTAAAAATATGATTTATAATTCTTTGGAATACCTGAGGTGCCGTCTTTAATCCCATTGGCATGCGCAGAAATTCAAATTGCCCTAACGGCGTTGTAAATTATATCTTATATCTTCACTAACACTATAGCAGATGCATATTCCGACTTATTGCTTTGAATGATCCCTTCCTCTAAATATTCATATAGCTGTTTTTGCAATGCTTCCTTTTCACTATATGACAATCTCCGAGGTGCACAGCTAAATGGTTTTGTGCTTTCTAAACTTATACTAACTCCACATATATTTTTTGGTATCTCAGGTCGAGCCACCTGAATATACCCTTCCTCTAACAGTTTAATTAACTTTACTTGATCTGCATAACTAACTCCGTCGTTTCTGCCGCCACTGTTGCTGTCTCTGCCTTCAACTCTGCCGACACTGTTGCTGTCTCTGCCTTCAACTCTGCCGCCACTGTTGCTGTCTCTGCCTTCGCCTCTGCCGCCACTGTTGTTGCCTCTGCTCTCGTCTCTGCCGCCGTCGCTGTTTACACTGCCCCTGCCTCTGCCGCCGCTGTTGTTGTCTCTGCCCTTGCCTCTGCCGCCGTCGCTGTTGTTGCCTGTACCTTCGTTCTTGCCGCCGCCACTTTTGTCGCCTTGTTGATGGTTCCCGCTCATTCGGCCGCTTTGCTGCTCGACGTTCTCGAAATCGTTGTTCCCGCCGTTTTCGTTGCTCTGCTTCCCACTGACATTAGCGCCAATCTGGCGGTTCAAACTTTCCAACGTCTTTCGTGCCTTGGCAATTTCTTCGCGCAATTTTTCCAGAGTTTCTTGTGCGCTATCCAGCTCACCGTCGCTATCCTCGTGCAGCTCCTCCGTCTCCACCACCTCTGGAGGCAAGATCAGCGCTGGCGCGCTCCCTCGAACTTCAGCCGGAACCCCAGCCAGTCTCGCAAACAGCTCCACTTTCGTACCCAAACAACTCCAGCCATCTTCTCAACTGCACCACCGTAATATTCGATATGTTCAGATCCATTACGCTTGGTTCAACTTATCAAGTAGGCATAAGAAAATTTTCGGATCCCACTTCTGAGATTATGACAGGATTTCACCGTTTTAGTTTCGTTCACGTTTTTCTTTATTTTCTACCGAGTAGACATACTATCTTAACCATTAGTTTTGCGCCATTGTAGAACCTCCTTTAAACTGCATGAACCCTTTATAATGCTGTGTGCAAGTTATAATGATTTGTACTCAATAATCTCACATGTCTCACATAGTCTTCCTAGACTAAAAACTTTAATCCTAACCCACTTAGTGCGCATCCAAGCAAACATTAAGGCAGCACGCCGGTAGTTTATTTCCTCGTATTCTTTTCTATATTTTCCATCTCGACCACTAATACCTAACCCTAACAAGCACGTGCCTGGTTTCATAAGGGCAACTTGAGTGTACTGATCGTAGTGCATCAACGTCTATATATAATAGTATACAAGAGGCAGAGGGCTCCAAATAAATCAAATTACACATTTTAATTATGTTCACATTTGTATGACGTTAAGATTGCTAATGACTAACTGGTTTGTGGTGCAGCTGACTAAGCTGCAATATAACGAAACGTTCGCTAGAGTAATTGCAAATTGACCCGAGTTCAATTCACGAGGAGGACCGGATCCCAAGTCAAAGTTTTTATATTTTTAGCAAATATTTTTTGTTGTAATTTTTTCCTGTAAATCATAACAATTATAGTACTTAATTATATTATAATATATAGAAATAAAAAAATGATATCAAAAAAATTATACTTAATTATTTATAATTAAAAAATGTTCTCATGCCATGCGGCGGAATCGAACCCAAGCTAAATGCTTACGAAAATGCATGTGCTGCTTTATCCACTGAGCTATTGTCTTAGCTCATGAATTGGAAGACATTTGCATTAAGTCTAAGTTTGTCTCAGTTTTTTAGTTTTTTTGCCTTCTTATTCTCTTTCTTTTATATGATTTTGGCACGCGCCAAAACACGCATCAATACACTTGCAATTGTCACATTCTTTGCCTTCATAAATACTGCGAAACAAAGTCAGAGCTATTTTTATAACGTTCGTTAGAGTAATTGCAAGTTGTCACTTCAATTCACGGGGAGGACAAGTCCCGAGTCAAAGTTTTTATATTTAAGGAAATAATTTTTTTTTAATTTTTCCCTGTAAATCAAAATAATTACAGTATTTAATACTAAGAAAAAAAAATTACCATTACATCTGCAATGACCTCCACGTGGTGTTCCCTGGATACCGATTAAAATATAATCGGGAACAAAATCGAGCGGTACAGGGTATTCTACTGTCGGGACACCCGACTGTATGTCCATCTTGTTTTTATTATTTTAATGAAAAACAGGAAAGGAAGCTAACTTCGGCTCGCCGAAGTTTATATACCCTTGCAGATTGCAATTGAACTATAAAATTAAAAACGAAATTCTAAGTTAACATTGAATGGCCGAATCTCAAATTTGATGAAAATATGTTGAGAAAAAACTGAGTTATGATTTTGGCTATTATTTCTCTGATTGTTCCTATGGCAGCTATAGGATATAGTCGCCCGATTTTCATGAAAATTTCATTAAATTTAAATTCTGGAATAATGTTAAGGGACCAAATCTCAAGTTTGATGAAAATATCTTGAAACGGCGAACTTATGATTTTTTTTATTATTTTCCTGATTGTTCCTATGGGAGGTATAGGATATAGTTGTCCGATTTTTATGAAATTTTAAAGAAAATACTGGAATAATATTAAGTAACTAAATCTCAAGTTTGATCAAAATATGTCGAGAAACATCGAAGTTATGATTTTCTCTATTATTTTCCTGATTATTCCTATGGCAGCTATAGGATATAGTCGTCCGATTTTCATGAAATTTAAATCGAAATTCTGGAATAATAATTAATGGGCAAATATTAAATTTGGTTAAAATATATTGAAAACTGACAAAGTTATAATTTTTTTTCGAAAAATTTACCGATCGTTCCTATGGCAGCTATATGATATAGTTGTCCGATCCGGCCCGTTCCGACATATATACGAGTGAGAGTATATAGAAGACTTGAAAGTTTCATTCAGATAGCTTTAAAACTGAGGGACTAGTTTGCGTAGAAACGGACAGACGGACATGGCTAGATCGACTCGGCTGTTGATGCTGATCAAGAATATATATACTTTATAGGGTCGGAGATGTCTCCTTCACTGCGTTGCAAACTCCTGACTGAAATTGTAATACCCTGCAAGGGTATAATAATGCGTTTATTGAAGACTTTGTCATGAAGTCATAAAATTTAAAAAACGTGTCAGGAAACAAACCATAAATTGCACTACTTATCGGGATAGGTCCTCTCTCGTATTGTTTGTCAAATTAAGGAAAAAAAATTGGATGTGTTACTAAAGAGTATATAAACTGTCGAGCAAAATTGTAACAGGAGTTCAATACTCTAAATTGAAAGGGGTTTATCTACTTTTTTAATTTATACATATTAAAAACCTGAGTCTTGTTTTATGGGTAGGTTCATACATTTTATTTCTTTAAAATTGGAATTTATTGGATAATAGGAGAAACAAATGCCTAAGCCAGCCAAAGCACTCTGTGTGTAAAAACTTTTTATTTTCGTTTTTTCAAGTTTTTTACCTTTCAAGTTAATTTTCTTTAAGTATCTTGATAATGTTCTTTGATGTTGAATGTTGAATACAATACTATATTTATGGATAGGGAGAAAAAAAATTGTTGCTGACAGAAAGTCTATTTGATAGAAAATCGGATAATAGATTCGTTGTTAGCCATATGACTGGGCCACGATTAAAAAAACACAGCCTGGAAAGCATTTCGATTAGTGACGGAGGTCAACCAAAAACCACCCTACGTGGCCAACTTGTTCAACTAATTAGAAAAAAAGATGAATATACTCGGCGCATTTTTATCGATAAAATGATAAATGAAGAATAAAATTACCATTTTATTTGAAAAATAAGACAGGCCGACAAAAATGGACCTTTTTTTCTTACGAAGAATAAAACCTGCAGATTGTGAAAGATCTCGGTCTGTATATTGCTAGTTCGAAACCCAAAAGTTTCCATCACGTACCAATTTTGAGAAAATCGCGTTCAAAGTCCTAAAAAGGGCCTATTTTGGCACTTTTCAAATTCGGCTTGAATGAAAGCCTTATCTTTCCTCTTTAAAATTTAAGATGAATCCTGAATGTGGGACGTCAGGTTCATCAGCTATATCGCTTTTTCAGAACTGATTTTTGACCCATAATTTTGCTATGTTGTAGCCCTGGAATTTAGAAAAAATTGTGGTAAAATTTTGGAAAAAAAATTATAACTTTGTCAGTTTTCAACATATAATCACCAAATTTGATATTTGGCCATTTATTATTGTTTCAGAATTTCGTATTAAATTTCATGAAAATCGGACGACTATATCTTATAGCTGCCATAGGATAAATCGGGAACAGTAGGAACAATCCGCAAAATTTTTGAAAAAAAAAGCTATAACTTCGCTGTTTCTCAACATATTTTCATCAAATTTTAGATTTGGCCACCTAATATTATTCCAGAGTTTTGATTTAAATTTCATGAAAATCGGACGACTATATTCTAATGCTGCCATAGGAACATCAACGAAATAATCAATCCATGCAAATGCAATCCAATCATGCAAATGCTAATGACATCAAAGGGACATATTGTACGAAGCCTTGCATTCGTAACTTTGAACAACCATAACTTTACGAAAAAAAATTGTTTCTCATGAGTTCTTAAATTAAAGGGAAAACTTATACTAAATTATGGACTAATAAAGAGAGTCCAAAATGTGTTACGACCCTCAAAACATAGAAAAATACTCCAAAAATATCAAAATTACTAAAATGTGCTCCGATGTTTTATTTATTTTATTTCGAATTTTGCTGAAAATTGCACATGTGAGCCACTGTGCGCTAGAAAACGAATTATTAATAACACTGATCAACATGGTGTTGTTGTTGGAAAGGTGGGGTTTATTTCCGAGGGAATTTGGTGCGTAGAATCCAAATCCGGCGTCAGAGTTTGTCTATCGTGTCAGGAAATATTTAAAGTTATATACCCGAAATGTGGAGGACGTTAAAAATTGTATTGGACTCTTTTATCAGTTGCTTCTAATGACCACTATGTTTGTAGTGCTGTGTAATAAGTCTTTACTACATATTTAAAACTAACTGAAACTTTTTTAGTATTTCATTGGTGCAGAACTAAGAAAATGTGTAAATGAAGGGCTTGGTCATGGTGACTATAGAAAGACACAGGTTGTTAAGGGTGTGGGAGTCATGGGAACTACCGCTCCCATTAGGAATACCTCAATAAATTACCAGGATGTACTAGAGGGTGATGTATATCACCTACTAGTCGCCTTATCCATTAGTAAAAGCTTCGCCTTGACATGTTGTTTTGTGGCGATTGTCATTATAACTTGTTTTTCATTTAGTCCATAAGAATGGTATCTTTTTCAAAATGGGCAAATGAGAGAAACAAGTAACAAGATCAGGGTATGATGTATTCTTCTTCAACTTCAGATTTAGGTTTCTTTATTTTTTCGTTTTCACGTTTTTTGTGCAGTGGATAACGTAGTCGAGCTTACTGGACTGTAGCCTTCATTATTTCTTATATAACATTGATATTGTAAATATTGTTTAATATTTTTATATCATCAAAAATTCTATTCCTTAGGAAAGTCCAGAAGTGCCCATGTCTTACATTGGAAAATCACCGAGTTCACTTGTGAAACCAAATGTCCGCAAACCATTACAAGTTCGAGCTAAAAGGAAACGAAGGAAAATCGAATCTTCTGATGATGAAAACAGCAATGAAGACTATGTGTGAACGTATATGTTTTCGATATTATGCTATAGGATCAGGATATAATTTAACAAATTGTGCTAAAATATTACCTGTACAATAAATAAAACTAAAATTAAAAGTTTATATTTTTTCCCATATAAAAGATATATAATAAAATTTTGAAATTAAACGTATTAGTCAATAATTTCTTTGGGTGTGAATTTTAAAATTACGCTGTGAACTTGTATTTTTTTCTATATCCTAGAATTTTCCAATAAAATAAAATAAAGACGATTTTAAAGTAAGTCAACCGGTCTATTAATGCTATGTAACAATAAAAAAAAGATATGTAAAGAAGATATATTTTAAATACTTACAACAACACAAAAGTAACACAACTCCAGTTCATTTAACACCATTGTTAATTATATTCGGTTAACATAAAAAATGTTCTTGCTACACACTTACAGTCTATAAAACTATTTCTTAGAAATATATATTATAACTTATGTAAATCATATAGAAAACTTATTTTGTTTAGTACACATGTATGAACATATGTATGTGCATTTATGACCTTGAAATAGAAATAAGAAATAAGTTGTGAATATATACGATAAATATGTATTATATTAGATTTATTAATTTTAACACAAACACTGAACTTTGAGAATATTAAATATTTGATATTTGTAAAATGAGATTCATTGTCTTATCTCGTCATCAGATATGATGACCTAAATCTTTACCCTAGAAGTCGACAAAATCTTACGTGAATGCCCCCCGTAGCCATTAAAAAATTTGTATTGTGGATTATAGAACGCCTAAATGTCAACCATCTATAATCTTTTCATTCGGCCCTCCTGATACATACTCGGAATCAGACCCAGCCTATGTTCCATCTTCATAATATAATAAAAACCCTAATATATTGGTTTCGCTCTATGGCTCTATCGGTTAGCATTTAAAACTTAACTCGACTTCATTGTTTTCATTGTACTTCAAGAACATGTTTATTTCATTACCACTTCATCGGCTTAAAACCGTGAATGAATATGGTGTTTGCACCATATAAGTCCTTGCGGAACATAAAAAAAAATTGGTTGTTGTGCTAAGTAAATTTAGAAAGATTCTTAAAATTATATTTGGGAGGCGCTATTCTGATGACGCAGACGAATAGATCGATTTATTTATTTATTTTTTTTATACCCTTGCAGGGTATTAAAGTTTCAGTCAGAAGTTTGCAACGCAGTGAAGGAGACATCTCCGACCCTATAAAGTATATATATTCTTGATCAGCATAAACATCTAGCCATGTCCGTCTGTCGGTCTGTCCGTCTGTCTGTCTGTCTGTCCGTTTCTACGCAAACCAGTCCCTCAGTTTTAAAGCTATCTGAATGAAACTTTGCAGTTAGTCTTCTATATACTCTGACTCGTACATATGTCGGAACGGGCCGGATAAGACGACTATATCATATAGCTGCCATAGGAACGATCGGTAAAATTTTCGAAAAAATATGTAACTTTGTCAGTTTGCAATACAATTCCACCAATTATTTATATAATGGCCATTAATTATTATTTTGGAATTTCGGTTTTAATTTCATGAAAATCGGACGACTATATCCTATACCTGCCATAGGACCAATCAGGGAAATAATAGAAAAATCCTAACTTCGCTGTTTCTCAAGATATTTTCATTAAATTTAAATTTGGCCACTTAATATTATTTGAGAATGTTAGTTTCAATTTCATAAAAAGCAGACGACTATATTCTATAGCTGTCATAGGAACAATCAGAGTAATAATAAAAAATTCATAGTTTCGCTATTTCCCAAAATATTTTATTCAAATTTGGGATTTGGCCACGTATTATTATTTCAGAATTTCGATTTTAATTTTATAGTTCAATTGCAATCTGCAAGGGTATATAAACATCGGTGAGCCGAAGTTAGCTTCCTTTCTTGTTTCAAACTGAACTCTATTAAATGTTTTAATTTAGAGAATTAACCAAGTTATTTTGGGAAAAAAAATTGTACTGTTCTATTTTTAATACTTTTGAAAATATTTCACTTCAAATGAGACGACTAGGGGGGGGCGCTAATTTAGCGACGCGTAGTATTGTAGTCTAGAACGCTGCGCTTATTGAGTCATGTGAAATCGCAATTGGAAAAATATTAGGGTCCTTCAAGTGTAATGATGGAACTGTTGGAGATTACAAAGCACGTTTGAAATGCAAATGCTTTGCCTGTTGTACGCTTGTTGGCGAAAGAGCGAGACGTATTTTCGTGTTCTATTTTTATACCCTTGCAGGGTATTATAGTTTTAGTCAGAAGTTTGCAACGCAGTGAAGGGGACATCTCCGACCCTATAAAGTATATAAGTTAAAAGTTTAGTGTTTTTACTTATTATAATATTTATTATTTAAAATCCAAGAGAGCGATGTGCAGCAAAATCTTATTTCTAAAGCTCTATTGACTAATTACAACTACTTACAGAAGTGTCTTATCTCTAAAGCTCCATCGTTGATTAATAACTTCTTAAGAAACGTCTTATCTCTAAAGCTTACGTTTTGTGACTC
Organism: Drosophila truncata; assembly: GCA_008042515.1. Lineage (NCBI taxonomy): Eukaryota > Metazoa > Arthropoda > Insecta > Diptera > Drosophilidae > Drosophila > Drosophila truncata. The sequence continues at coordinate 1,645 of VNJQ01005839.1, read as the reverse complement.
TTTTCTATAAACTGAACCTAGACCTTAAAGGTGATTGTGTTAACTCCTCCCTCGCTAAGACGGAGGCTGTTCACAGACTCGAAATTGGTAATGACGACTTGAGCGGGGATCTCCTTGGTATTGGTCTTGTTTGCCAATAAATTCGGCTGCTTTTCCAACTTGGTGCTCTGTCTAACAACTGGAGGAATGGCATTGTCCAAGGGGCAGGCTAGAAGCAAGGTCCCAAAGACGGTCGTAGCGAACTTTGAACTCATCTTTATCGTTGCTTTGTTTACGTTGATGACGCTGTTGTGATGTAGAGATGTTCATGATTCAAAATGTAGTTGTTAGGTGCCCGTTAGATAGCACTTGGGAGCAGATATTATTCGGTGCGGGTTGTAGTACCAAAGCAAAAACTGTCTACCGCGTCTTTATGTTTTAAGTTATTAATGCATTTCACAATTTTAATTCCCTACCTCATGCTACTATAGAATTATATACAATTTTAATACTAAGGTTTGAGAATTATATAAACATAGTTTAAAAACAGTTTTTTATTGTATTAGTTTCAGTGGTATTGGTACAACGCTTATTGATTTAAATATTGCTTATGTTTCTCAGATCGGCTGCATCGGAAAAAAAGTATTGATGACATTATAAGTTTAAAAGTATTGACAACGTTATTAGTTTAAATCAGGACTCTGAAGTCGTATTCGAGCAGAGTAAGTGCCCCATACTGTGCAGTTTGTTTGTTTTGATTGCGTGGATTTGAAGTTTTTGATATCATTTGGTGTTTCATGGACTACCTTTAAGCTCTAAAGGGAGTGATGCAGAAACGATAAGAAATGTTTTTAGTGTTTGGGTTAATAGTGCGAGTTGACAAATATTTGATTGATAAACTTTTGCCAACTCTCTTCTCAGTGTCTAGATTTCAGCCGTATGCTTTGCTTTCTTATCGAACTAACTACAACGAAAAATAATAGAACCTTAAATTTGAAACTAATGATATTCGATTAACATAGCGTATATTATCTTTAAGAACGACCCTATACCGTGGGGTTAGCTTATTTCCCAGACGTTTGTTTAGTTTTATCAGGACGGTTTCTCTGATCCCAAAGATTCTATCTCGCCTTGTTTCGTTTTCTCTTTTTAGCTGCTTTTCCTGAGCTTCATTAACCTTTTCCATCATTTCGTTTGCTAATTCGGGATGTATTGAATGAATAACATCGATCGGTCTTTTATTAGTCGCTGAGTGCACTGTTTTGTTGTATTTAATCGTTGCTTGACTGTATCACTTATGCCTCTTTCAAGTTTTAGGCATCGTGCTATTTCCAAAAGCGTGCTGTAAAGCCTTTCGACCTGCCCGTTGGATGTACTATGCAGTGGTGGTGCGGGCTATCTCAAGATTAAAACGATTTGTAACATGTAATTTTATTGACTCGGAGTTTATAGACGGATCATTGTCACAAAATATTGTCTTTAAATGGGGATAGAAGTTAATTAATTTCAAAATTGCAGGTTCTATATCGGTTATCGTTCGACAGCCTATGGGTTGCACAATAGCAAATTTGGAAAGTTTATGTATGCACTTCCTGTCCGTTGAAAAAATGTCAATATGCAATGCCTCGCCTACATGTGAGGGGATCGGCGTTCTACCAAGGATTTG